>APFE031683860.1:57502-87635 GCA_000404065.3 Pinus taeda
CATAATACTTTGGTGATAATTTATTATCCTTCTTAGCTTGCTTGAGGGACATTTTCTTATATGGTTGTAGCCTTAAGAATACCCAATCACCTACATCAAAACCTCTTTCACTGCGATGTTGATCTGCCTGTTGTTTCATTCTATTCTGTGCCAACACGAGGTTGTCCTTTAAGAGTTGGAGGGCTTGTTGTTGAGTTCGATGTGATGTTCCACTGCTTGAACCTTAGAATTTTCTCTTAAATATGATGTGATGGATGGTGGCTGATATCCATAAAGTGCCATAAATGGGGTATTTTTGTTGCTGTATGGAAGGAAGTGTTATACCACCATTCAGCTAGAGGCAACCATTTGACCCATTGTGTCTGGTTACACACATATTGGTTATGTGGCCTAGGGTTTGTACAATTAGTGCATAGCTATATTTTATTTGTGTTTATTATGGTCAAATGTGTATATTTCTATATTATGCATATGTTTGCACTATGCCTAGATTTTACACCTTTAGGTTAATAAATACATCTTCCACTATACATCTCATGGGAATTATGTGTATGGTTTGGTTTGTACATACATGGGATGTTGCAGGAAAAGTGAATGTAAGTTGGGTCACAACATTCATGTTATGTGCTTATGTGGGAATTAATTGTGAATTTTGGGTTTTGGGTTCGTAACGTCACCTAGTTGGGGGTCAAGGATGTTATAGAGTTGTATCAAAGATCAATTTACAACAATGGGAGTGATTGGACCAAATTTAGGGAAAAATGGGAAAATTTCATATTATTCACCAACTATTTGACAAAGGTCACAATGGTGGGCATGGTTAAAATTTACCTTGGAAAAGAGCATAGACATATTAGAAGGACTCAAAAAGGTGAAATCACTACAAGTAGAGAGAAAATTTTGAAGAAAATGGCTAAATTTAGCTTTGAAATGCTAAATTTGTGCACAATGCATTATCTTTGTCTATAACTGCCTTTTTTTTTAATTTTATTTTTATTAAATACAAATCTATATAAATATAAAAATAAGTTAAATTACGGGTAGAGTTCCAGGGTAGAACCCCTACCTTCCCCATCGAGTGTGTTGTAGCATTGTCCATGGTCAAACGTTGAAGTGTTTTGACAAATTGTTGGGGATGGTATTTTGGAGTTGGTTACCGATCCTCATAGTGCATAGGCTTTGAAAAATACTCATCGCCTACTTTTGGAATCCAAGCCAACAGAGTTTTTTTTCTACCATGCCAAGGAATTTGCTACATGTGTAAGCTTTGGGAAAATGTGAAAAGACATTGTTGGTAGTTTCCATTTGGGAATGCTTGTTGTTGAAGCATTATATACCATTGTTTCTCTTTATCTTCTTCTAAATCCAATACAAATAGATTTTAACCGAAATTGAAAGTGAAACAAAGGAGATTAAATCTATGTTGGTGTCGCATCAGTTGTTGGTACAGATATGAGATATGAGTTTACATTGCACCTATTTTTCCAAAAGGGGTTATTGATGCTCCTACAATGATTCCTTCCACAGGGGATGATTGATGCTCCTACAATGATTATGATGGACATATATGTCAAGTTAAACTTGAAGTATGACGATATAATTTTTGATATTATGTTCATATTTGTGGATGCCATGTATAAATGAATATAATGGAATAGAGACAATATTAAATATAATGGAACAGAGACAATATTTAAAAGAGATATAGGAATTGTAATTACTAGATCACAAAGAACCTTGCTTGCATATAAGTATTTTTCCAACTCAACCCATATTAATTTTGTTATTGTATGTTTGATTGACTTGAACGTTTCAATGAAAACCAGAACACCATTATATAATACAAAAAAGAAATGGTGATGCCCACATGATGTGTTCACTACTTTGAACAAAGAGGATTGATGGAAGCATTACTTAAATATCAATGAGATCGTCTTGATCATAATATTGGCTTGTTTATCTTTCATATTGACAAAGCTTTCCATGTTGACAAAGTCTAACGCTGAGTTTGATACGAATAGTTTTTTAGTCTCGATGTTCATTTTACAGTTGACTCACTAGCTTTAAATAAGATAATATTTTCTTTAAGGTTCCTTAAATGATAGACTGTATTATGGTGATCAAATGTTGAGTGCCCCATCATGTGATAGACACTTAATATTTTTGCAAATAGGTGTTTGCAAACTTTCTTAAAGGCTCAAAAGACATGGTTAACAACTTTCTAGAGTGTAAAGTTTGTAGCTCACCTACTATGCCCGGTGAACATGTTTAATATTGTTTCTTATTTTTATCGGTCAAAGGAGAGCCATCCAAATTCCATCAGAAGGTAGCCTAGAATATCTTGAAGACAACTGGACAAAGTGATATGGTGATTGAAAGTCTTGACCTGTTAATCAATGAGTAGGGAGAAAGAAAGGAATGTGTTGTAGTTGAAAGTGTACATTTGAGTCTAAACTTTGAGATGGAGCTCATGAAAAGACATCCATCAATTATACCATTTATGATCTACATTGTGAATGAAGAGAAGCATTTATAGCACTTTTCCATTCATGCAAAATATATGGCCTTCGATACTGCAAAGAATAAGTATATTAAGTACATACACAATATCTGGGAAATTCAAGATTATCTGTGCAATTGAGTTGACAAACATAGAATTCCAAAGGTCAACAATACTAATGTGGATAAAAGTGTGGCCTCTATACATGCTATAATATTTAGCTATTTATGTAGAAGAGAGGAAAACAATCTCCTCTATGATTATGAAACAAATATAGTCAAGGTAGTGTTAACTAATCTTTCGGGATTATTTTGTACAATATTAGTTGGTTGATAGTTTTTATTTTCCGTTAATAAGTTACCAAGACAGAACTGTCTCACACCTACTTTCATACCTACTTTACATTTACATAAATGTATGCTTTCAGTTTTAATAAATCAAATTTTCATCATGGAGTTTATCCATGGGCTTATCTACAATGGTATCAGAGCACAAGTGAAATTATGAACTCCATGCTTTTGATGATGTGTTTGTTGTGTTTGTCAATTGATCTAATAATTCTCATTAATTGGTTGTTGGACTTTTTGCGAGGATATGGTGATGTGGGTTCTTGAAAATTGTTCGTAATAGAAGCATGGCGGACTTTGTTAGAAGAAATGATCCCTCATGGCCTGCAGAGTATTCCATCCACGAGATTTGGAGCTCCCAACAACATTTCCTTAGTGCATGTTGTCAAGAGATGCAGGATCTTTAATCCTTTGCATTATGAATCCTCAAGGGCATCATGATATACTTCAACTACTACCAAAAATTTATTGTTGAGAAATTGGAGAATTTTAAGAGGGTTTCTACATAAAATGCAAAAGGAGGAAGCGAGGCATTGACTTCCATATTTTCAATTGAATGGTCATCATCTGCACTAAAGAAAAGGGGTAGAAGAGAAAATATACTTATTTGGAGGACGTCAATGGATGACTGCAATTTTCTCTTAGCAACAAATTTTGGAATACCATAACCGCAGAGTTGGTAGAGGAGCCATTTGCATGCAATGGTTGATCCTTGCTAGTGTGATGGTTGATCATTTGGCACCTTAACAGGAGGTGGTTGTCACAGAAAGAACACAAGGCAGTGACTACAAGTGGTGCAGTAAGAGCCTGTGCCAATTTCCCTTTGGTGAGTCATGTGTGTAGTGGTTTTTTAAATTGAAAATTGTGGGTTGAAAGATTTAAAGGATCTTTAGTTTCATTCTTTGGATTACATGGAGGAAGTATAATTTTGAACTTGTGTATGGATATGAAAAATCAGTTTTTGAAAGTTTTTGAGGCTTCTTTAGCGGTATTGAATTACTTTTGGTTACTATTTGTTGTTGCTGCCAAATATCTTTGTGGTGCTCCATTTGGCTGCAAGAGGTGGCGAGGTAGTGGGGAAAAAGGATATAAATGCACACCCCCCCCCCCCCCCATAATTCATAGAAAAAGAGATATCTTAGGATGTCGTGTTAGCCCCCATTATTCAAAGAAAAGGAGCTAGCCACGTGTTTTTGATGTAAAAGACTCTAGAAGTGTCTATATTGTAACTTTAGTTAAGAGTTGAGGTAGTCAAACTTAACCACTAGTATGCTATCGGGTTGTGTTATGACCAGGCCACTAGGAGGAAGAGGCATTCCATTCTTTCGAGTGCATTTGTTCCATAGCTCAGAAAAAATATCCAAGAGTGATAGGAGGTAAAGCACACAAAGAGGATTTGTGCATTGTAGAATCCCACGGGCCACATGCCATACTTCTTTATACTCGTAGCCATATTTCTAGATAGAGAAAGAGAATGGAGCAACCTCACCTTCTAGACGGCTTTTCTCTCGAAAGGGTTTCCCAAAGCATATATTGTGTCTTATGTGTGTGTGTGATTTTATTTTGTCGTTCTCTATTTTAGGCATAAATTCCATTCGCATGCATGCACTAATTATAGTGAAGTCTAGAGATCTAGAATTTTAATAAAACTATAATAGTGCAAGATTTTCATATTTTTAATATAATATTATCATATCTTTTGTGACAAACTTTCCAGTGGAATATCCACAAAAGCTTATGGATCAAATGACTATAGAAAAATAAAGAATACTCATATTTTTAATTATTTGTGGGACGATGTTTGTGAAAGTAAGGATGGTAGTGAACCATAACAGCTTGAAGATGAGAAACAACTTGCAATTTTGAAGAGTAAAGATAAGAAAGCATATTCTTGATTTTTTCTTATGTAACAGAAGAGGTAAGTCACCATATACTTTCTAGCCCCACAACGTTTAAAGCATTAAAGAACTTAAAATATCTTTTTGACTGCCATTGTGCTCCCATTAAGAGCTGGAAATCATACAATTATTGATGAAGTTGTTTGATTTGGAATTGAAAGATAATGATCCCATGAGATTGGCTTTGGAAATTAAAGTTATTTACCATGATATTGATTCCATTGGTGTTAAAGTTTATTTAAAAATCTCTACATTTGTTAAATCCCTATACCCTACCTATTCACATTACTTGGAATATCTTCAAGCTAGTGAACAAATGAAAGAAATGACCTTTGATAAACTTGTAGGAAAATTTTTTGAAAGAGAGAAGGCCTTTGGGAAGAAAGAGTCACTTCCCAATTCCAATGTTGATACTTTGTGCCTTGAACAAAAAGCACATAAGTCTTAAGGAGAATCTACTAGGAATTCCAAAAGTATTAGAGATATCGGTAGGAAAACTTTTAGAGGCAGGGGATAATAACCATCAAGGTGGCAGGAAACAAAAGAATTTCCATAATGATAAAAAAATCTGTTAAATGTCATATATGTGGTAAAATTGGTCATAATACCCCTAATTGTAACTCTCCTTGGGAAAAGATCAGTAAGAAGAGAGAAAAATTTAGTGAGAAGAAAAGAGAAACCACCTCTAGACAAAGGAAAACCACTAGAATATGCCCACTATATTGTTGCACATTGTAATTTTAGCATGATGGTGCCTTTAACACTAGTTTATCTGATTGACAAGATACTTGGATATTGGATACTAGAACAACTTGTCATATAACATTTAGAAGATATTTTTTTTTAAACTTTCAGTGATAATATTGATTGAATGGTTTATTTTTCTGATAAATCAAAAGTAAAGCCTTTGGGAATTAGATCTATTTGGTTGAAAATATCAAGACTTGTTGATTATATTTTTACAAGATGTTCTTTTCATTCCTCAATTTCAAATAAAATTGGTGTCTCTCATACATATGAAGTAGCAAGGGCATACCATACATATATTTGATGGTATAGTAGAAATCCATAGAGCCTCTGTTAATATGATTGTTATCACTGGCATTGAAGAGGACAAACTATTGAAACTCAAACATAGTTCATATTCTACATTCAATTCTACTCATTTAACTTAGCAAAGTGATATTTCGTCTTCCAATTTGTTGTGGCGTGCTCATTTTGGTCATATAAATTATGATAGTATCAAGCTTAGGAGACAACAATGCATTAAAGGTCTTTCTACTATTCCAAGAAAACTTACTCCATGTGATGCTTGTATTTTAGGGAAGCATTGTAAGTAGCCTTTTCATAACTCTACTTCTAGAGATTCTAGGAAATTAGGTCTCATACATTCTGATTTATGAAGGTCTATGCATGTTCCATCTGCCAATATTAATAAATATATGCTAACTTTTATTGATGACTACTAGAGGATGTGTGTACGTTTATTTGTTTAAAGAGAAATCACAAGTTTTTTAAACTTTTAAAAATTTTCATTTATTGATTAAAAATGAAACTCAACTTAATATTGACACTCTAAGATCTAATTACAATGGTGAATATTTTTGGGTGTGTGTTATATTCTTTCCATGACTAGTTGCATGCATGGGGGTCATAGGGGGTGGCGATAACCCCCCCATTCGTTGTGTCAGATGCAACAGGGGGGTCACATGGGTGCGTAACCCCCCTTGTCAGGGGGTTTTAAGGGGGTGGTAGCCCCCGCTGTACGGGGTTCGGGGCAATGCCCCGAGAAATTATTTTTGACCCTATATAAGGTGGGTGGACCTACCTATGGTTTTTTGCATGGGTTTTGCACATGGTTTTGGGCATGATGGTTTCCCCCATGGTATTTTGTAGATATGATCAAGGGAGCACAATTATGTTATAATTCAAGGTTAATGGATTGGGGTTTATGAATGCTTCGACTTGTATATATATGTATTGTAACATTGAAAGGAACCTAATGAAAAATCAATTTGGTAGTCCTGGTTTTGGGATCCAGAGGAAAATCTTTGTGTATATATTTTTTTTTATGTTTTATGTTCTCGCCATTGTTTGGATTCAAGGGGACGCCTTTGCTGCTAAGATTTTTTTGCTCAGGCCTATGGTAGACCTTGTTCAGTGGGATATGTATGAGATTTAATGGTCAAAGTTTTGAGTTGTGGAA
This sequence comes from Pinus taeda, assembly GCA_000404065.3. Taxonomy (NCBI): domain Eukaryota; kingdom Viridiplantae; phylum Streptophyta; class Pinopsida; order Pinales; family Pinaceae; genus Pinus; species Pinus taeda. The sequence goes on from APFE031683860.1 coordinate 64,454, forward strand.
GCTCAAGATGGAGGATCTACTGGTGGTTAAAGATCAGTGGATCACTATAGATTTGGGTACTAAACCAATGGCAATGTCAACAAAAGACTAGGCGAAGTTGGATCAGAAGGCAAAGAGCACAACACAATTGTGTATCTCAAATTCAATATTGTTGAATATACTAGGGGAAGCTATGGCGAAGGATTTGTGGGTAAAGTTAGGGACTTTGTACTAATCTAAGTCTTTGGTGAACAAATTGTTCCTGTGGAAAAAAAAACTATATAACCTGAGGATGAAGGATGCAGACTCAGTGACAGAGCATGTAAATTCCTTTAATACCGTGGTAAGACAATTTTTATATGTTGATATAAAAATTTCAGATGAAGATAAGTGCATCGGTTTGTTTTGTTCCCTACCAATTTTGTGGGATAGCCTGGTTGTTGCAATAGGTAGCAATACAACTACCTTTAATTTTGATGAAATAGTCTCATCCCTGATGTCGGAGCATATGAGACGAAAAAATATGGAGAGCCAAAATGGAGATACCTTTTCTGTACGAGGATGGTCCCAAAATGGAAATGAAAATAATTCCTTGAGTGGGAGATCTAAATCTCCAGGAAAACTTGTAAATGTATGTTGGAAATACAGAAATAAAGTACACTTCAAAAAGGATTGTAGATATAAATCTCTTGAGAAAGTAAAGGGATCTGATGATTCTCCTTCTGCAGAGGCAAAAACCACCTCAAATGAAGGTGGGGATGTGATCGGTAACAAAGAGCTCTTCATTAACTTGGAGGAGAAGGACCTCCAGATGCACATCGATATGGGAGATGATGGGAGGTATAGCGCGACCAACATCGGTACTGCTACCTTTCAGAAGGAGTCTGTGTCTCCCCTCACATTAAAAGATGTCATGTATGCTCCGGGTTTGAAGAAGGACTTTGCTTTTGTTTCCATGTTGGAGGACCATGGCTACGATGTGATATTTAATAAGGAAAGGATTTCCTTCATCACATAGCCTCAAGACATGTGAAGTGGATCGGGCTTTGAGAAAAGAACCTCTACAAATTGGATGTAGAAGATTGTGCTTCTTTGAGCACTAAAGTTGAGAATGTGTAGAGTCGATACATCAGTGAGTTGTGGCATAAAATATTTGGTCACTTGCACCATAGAGCCTTGAAGATCATGCAACAAATTTCTACATGAGTTCTCAATGGTACACTGTAGTAGATAGACACATGAAAAGGGTGTACATTAGGGAAGTACACCAAAGCTTCCTTTAATGATAAAGACAGTCGATCGCAAGCGATCCTTGGTCGATTTCACTCAGATGTGTGTGGACCATTCTCGACAACATCCACGACCAAGCACATGTATTATGTAATATTTGTTGATGATTTTTCTTGCAATTTCTGGAATTTCTTCATGCAAAATAAAGATCATATGTTCACTGCATTTTGTGAATTTAAAGCACTTGTCGAGAAAGATACTGGTAGGAAAGTTAAAGCTCTCAGAAGCGATAACGGTGGAGAATATGTGTCAAATGAATTCAAGAAATTTTGTGCACTAGAAGGCATTCAATGGGACTTGATAGAACCTCATAACCCACAATAGAATGGGGTGAGTGAAAAGAAGAACAAAAGTATTGTGGGAGAAACATGGGCGATGTTACATGATCAGGGCTTACTATTCCACTTGTGGGATTAAGCATGCAACACAATTGTTTATTTGTAGAACATAAGCCCTCATCGAATTCTCGAGATGAGTACACAATAAGAATCTTTTTCAGGTAAGAAACTAGATATGGCACACTTTAGGATCTTTGGTTCATCAGTCTACTTTCATGTTACCAAGGATGCACATAAAAAGCTACAACCAACAACTGAGTTGGGCATATTTGTGGGGTACACTGATACACCTCAAAACTATTAGGTGTACCTGCCATCCAACAAGATGATAGTGGTTCGTAGAGATGTGAATTTCGATGATGAGAAGGCCATGAGATGTTCCCTTGAGAGGGAGCTTTAGTTATATGTAGATGAGGAGCATTTAGCTCCGAAGGAGGAACCTCAAGATGATGTGGAGCAGCCACGTGTGGAGGAACAGAGAGTGGAAACACCCACTCATGTAGAGACTTCCAGAGATGGGAGAAAGCAGACTAGAGAGGCTTATAGATTATTACATGATGCTATAGAAAATGTGGGAGCACCCACATCACAACGCAAGTAGAGGAGATCACTAGATCGGTACACTAGCTACATGGCTCCGATGAGAGAGAGTTTAGATATTGAGACATCCTCATTCAAGGAAGCAATGCAATAACCAGTGTGGGTTGATGCCATGGTTGAGGTGTATGACTCCATTATTAGAAACAATTTTTGGGAGGTGGTCCCAAGACCAGCAGACAAGTCAATGGTGAGTTCTAGATGGATTTACATGGTAAAGAAAGAAGAAGACGGGAGTGTGGAGAAACACAAGGCCAGATGTATGGCTAGAGGGTTCTCTCAGGTGGAGGGAATTGATTACAATGAAACCTTTGCTCCTGTATCAAGGTACTCATCAATCAGATCTATTCTAGCATTGTCAACGTAGATGGGATGGGAGATACATCAGATGGATGTAAATACAACATTCCTCAATGATATGATTGAGGAAGAGGTGTATATTGAGAAGCCAAAAGGATTTTATACCTTCAATAGAGAGTTACATGTGTGCAGACTCAAGTGAGTGTCGCATGGACTCAAACAAGCACCTGATGCTTATCACACTAGGATTGATTGTTATTTCACCTAGTTGGGCTTTACCAAAAGTGAAGTAGATGTGACCTTTACCATATTGTGTTTGAAGGTAAATTTTTGATTATAGTATCATATGTCGATGATTTGATTCTAACAGGTGATGAGAAGCTGATTAAATCTTGCAAAGAGGATCTTACAAGAGAGTTCGAGACGAAGGACCTGGGGCTCATGCATTACTTTCTTGGTATGAAGGTATGGCAAGGAGATGAGGAGCTATTTGTCTCTTAGGGCAAGTATGCCAACGAGATATTGAAGAAGTTCCACATGGAGAGCAGCAAACCCATGGAGACTCCTCTAGCTAGTAACTAGAGGAAGGAGGATGCTACTTCAAGTGAAGTAATGGAGGCTATTATTCATAGACAGCTTGTGGGTTCACTTATGTATTTGGTGATCAAATGACCGAACATGTGTTTTGTAGTTAACCAGCTTAGTCAAGCCATGGTTAAGCCAACCACATTGTATTAGAAGGCAACTAAACATGTGTTGAGATACCTTAGAGGCACAACTCAATTTGGTCTTTGATACAGACGGACATAGAAAGTGAAGCTTCAAGGCTTGACAAATGAAGATTGGGTAGGGAGTCCATCTAACAAGAAGAGAACATCAGGAGGAATCTTCATTATTGGGTCAACAATAGTTTCTTGGTATAACAAGAAGTAGAGATCAGTTGCACTCAATTCAGCAGAAGCGGAGTGCATGGCTGCTAGTAAAGAAAGTTGTGAGGCAATCTGGATGAGGAAGATCCTTGTTGGATTGTTTGGTCAACAAATGGATCCAACAGTGATTTACAGTGACAATTAGAGTTGTATCAAACTCTCTGTGAATCCATTTTTTCATGATTGGTCTGAGCATATTGACATCCGATATCACCATCTAAGAGACTATGTGCAAAGGAGAATCATGTTGCTGGAGTACATTCCTACAAAGAATCAGGATGTAGATATTTTGACAAAGGCATTGTCAAGATGAAAATTTGAGTTTCACAAAGGTAGGATCAGGGTAGCAGATAATCCATTTCCTGTTGAGAGGGAGTTTAAAAAATAGTAGTAAGAAAATCCTATTTTAATTTGTCATTGAATTAAATTAGGAATTAAATTGTAATTCTATTCTCATAGCAACTTGTAATAGTCAACTAAGTTAAGCTGATTTAGTTGGCTTAGTAAATTCAAGTTGGGAGTCTATTTAGAGTCATGTAGAGTGATCCTTAAATTTTAGGGGCCCATGTTGAGTTCTTATTCAGTTGTAATTATTTAATTCAGTTTAACTAAGTTAAATTCAATTAAGCTAGTTATAACTGATGGAGGAACTAGTGAGATGTCAATTGAATTAAATTGGATTTAATTCACATGTTGTGATCAATCATATAACTAATAATTCGCTCATACATAACTCATGAATGTCATTTCTGAGAAAAACCCAGTTGATATTAGAGTTCAAGGACAGTGTACTGTCAATAGTAAAATCATCTAAATTAAACCGATGGTGCATGCAATTAGAGGAATTCTTATGGATGGATTGCATAGTTATGAGTGAGGTATTTCCCAATTAAATATGGGCTATTTCCCAAGGGAACAACACAAGGAAGTAGGAGCTTGGAAAGCAGTAGATTTGGCTAAGTATTGGCTTGAGCTGGTTTGTGAAGCAGCGAGATAGATTGTACTTGTGCATAGATTGTTCGGATTGAACAAGCATTGCATTTTCTTCTCAGATATTCTGGTTAATGAAATACACAAATAGCAGGGGTTTTTAGGTGAGGCTTTCCCCAAAAAATTATTGTGTTATGTTTGATTTAAATTCTTCCTTTTTTGCTTCATGATTTCATCAATCAATTTTTTGTTTCTGCTAATGAATATAGTAGATTCAAGTCAAATGTTTTAGCATATCACAATATACAGTTTGAATCTACAATAAAAATCTACATCCAATCAGTATCAACTTGTTAATGATGGAAAATAGTTCACCATCAACATGCACAAAGGCAAGTTGAAAATTTCACTAGTAAGTACTAACCAAGCCAAGAAATTGATCAGTTCTAGCAAGAAGTATGTTTTGATGTTTCTGCAAGAGAATCAGTCTAAAAAAGATTTAGTAAATGCAAAAGCATCCCTCGAGGGTTGTACTAATAAATAGATATAACAAATAGAAGAGTTGCTAGAATCATACAAGGATTTTATTTTAGAACCTAAAGGGTTTCCATCCAAGAGTAAAGTGGAGCACGAGATCTAGCTATTGTTGGGACTTTGTAGATGTGTATTGATGTGGGATGTACCCAATAATAGGTACCCCCTACATAGGATAAATGATATGTTGGATTAGTCGCATCAAGTGAAATACTTCACCAAGTTTGAATTAACATTTGGACATCACCAAGTTTGAGTCAAATAAGAAGACACTTGGAAAATCACCTTCAAAACCAGGTAAGGTTTGTATGAATAGTTAGTCGTGCCATTTAGCCTATGTAATGCACCAACTACATTTATGAGGTTAATGAATGATATATTACACCCTTTTATAGATTCATTTGTTATTTTCTATTTGGACGATATACTAATATACAATGCTACCTAGGAGGAGCACATCTCAAATTTGACGCAAGTGCTAGAGACATTAAAGAAGCACCAACTATTAGCAAATATCATGAAGTTTGTGTTTGCACAACAAGCATTGGTATATCTAGGGTATGTGATAGGTGGAAGAGAGTTGAAGATAGATTCTGCTAAGATGGAGACCATTATGAAATGGTTGGTTTCAATTAATGTTTATGAAGTTAGGAGTTTTTTTGGGGTGGCACAGTATGTAAGGAAATCCATGGCCTCATTTTTAGTAGTAGAAACACCACTTCACACCATAATAACAAGTGGCAAGAGTTTTCAGTGGGAAAAGGGTTAGTTGAGGGTATTTGAGGAGTTAAATAAGAAGACCAGTCAAGCACCAACTCTAGAATTACCTAACTTGCAATAGCGCTTTGAATTAGAGATAGATGCAAGTGGGTATAATATGGGAGCGATCTTGATGCAAAGAGGAAGACTTGTATGCTACCATTCTGAAGTATTTCATGGGACAGTTCTTAATTACCATACCTATGACAAGGAGCTTTATGCCTTGGTGTAAGTTGTGACGAAGTGGAAGCACTATTTGATGGGAAAGGAGACAATAATCCACACGTATCACTAGCCACTACAGTACCTACAGGCCCAAAGTAAGCTACAATAGACCAGGTATTACAAGTGGATGGGGTTTCTACAACAGTTTCCTTTACTAGTCAAGTATAAGATGGGAAACACCAATAATTTTGCTAACATTATTTCAAGGCCACCCACATCAAAGATCATAGTTTTGGGAATTTGATGGACATGGATCCATTCACCCATGATGCATATAGAGAGGCATATTCACATGATGAGGGACATCAAGGAGAAGTTTCAATAGTTGCAAAGCTAGAGTCATGTGCATGACGGTGACAACACCGTTGACTACCATCTCCAAGATAGGTTACTCTATAGGCTGGATAAGTTATGTGTTGCTAAAGGTGAGAAATTGTAGTTGGTTAGAGAGACTCAAACCTCCAAGGTTGTAGGGCACTTTGGTGTAGGGAAGACAATTTCCAAATTGTAGAGGTGTGTATATTGGCTCAAGATGCAAGAAAATGTGTCTAGGTTTTGTTGTAGCTGCTACAACAACCACCTAAAATTTTGGCCTAATATCCAAATTTTGGGTCCCCCTATACTTGTCCAAGGTCCTAAGGGTATCCCATGATTCTAAATTAATCAGGGTTTTCGGTGACCCATTGGTGACAAATCCATACCAATGTTCATACCTTTATGATCTACATTAGTTTTATTCCCTAGTTCATCTTGTTTCCCATCCTAGTGAATGTATTAAGGTTTGGAAACTATCATTTCTTTTGAATCCCTATGCTTATAAGAAGAAATATTTTGGTGTAAATCACATTCAGAAAATCATTGTCGACGCGTTTCGAACCAACCAGTGTGGTTCATCGCCAGGACAAGTTGAAAAATCAGATCTATCTTTGCCAATTAAATACTTAGAGCAGAGCTTCCAACGGCTAACTAGGACAACGTCTACATTTGACTAGGGACTAGGGTCAACTAAACCCGTTATAAAAGTAAGCAAGAGACCTATATATAAATTCCATGAGTAAATTTAATTAAATTACATGAGAAAATTTAATTAAATTGGTAGTCTAATATAACGTTAAAAAAATTAACTATAACTCTTAAAATTGTAAATTATTTGTTTAATTTGTTTATTTTAATTATTATATATATACATATATATTATAATAATAATAATTATTATTATATTTAATAAATAAATAATTAAATAATAAATAAAATATATTTAATATATTATATATATATCATATATATATATATATATATATATTAGGAGGATAAGTTATAAAGTTAGATGAAAATAATAATAAATAAATTAATAATAAAAATAATAATAGTCATAATAGTAAAATAAAATAAAAATAAAAATAAACTAATTTAAAAAAATAATAATAATAATAATAATAATAAAATAATAGTAAAGTAAAAAAAGATAAAATAAATAAATAAATAAAAATAAAACCTGAAAAAAAGGAGGAGGTCAGGAAAAGGAATAATAGAAAACCACAGAGCAAGAAGGAGACACCCTAGGAGGAAGAAAAGGCTCCCAATTTAATTAAATTTTCTCATGTAATTTAATTAAATTTACTCATGGAATTTATATATAGGTCCTTTGCTTACTTTTATTACAGGTTTAGTTGACCCTGGTCCCTAGTCAAATGTAGATGTTGTCCTAGTTAGCCGTTGGAAGCTTTGCTCTAACTATTTAATTGCCAAAGATAGATTTGATTTTTCAACTTGTCTTGACGATGAACCACACTGGTTGGTTTGAAATCCGTCGACAATGATTTTCTGAATGTGATTTACACCGAAATATTTCTTCTTATAAGTGTTATGGATCACATAAGCCTCAATTCAACCATTGAATCCCTATGTTATCATGACTGCATCCAATGTCATTTCAGATGTTAATTTGATAAAGAGATTTCACTTGTACATGCAAGGCTAATTTTTATAAGATTTTATATTGTGAAACATCTAAATTATCTTAAAACTCACCTAGGCCATGCTTTTAATTACCTTGTTTAATATATATTTAAATATTTATATTCAAATGCATGTAAATCCATTTATATTTCCCCATCACCTTGCTAACCTATGTTGTATTTTGGCATGTAGGGCAAAAAAGGGGAGCATATTAAACAATGGTAGACCAAGGCATTGAATTCATTGATAGTGGCTAATGCACTAAGGAACAATCAAAGGATTGATACTCCCATGTGTGTGAAAGTTATGTCAAGAAATACATTATATAATGTCAAACATAGTAGGCGAGATACATATTAATACTAAGTGTGTGGTATGCACACACAATGAGCACTTAAAAGGAAACACTGGTGAATGTATATACAACACAAAAGCGAGGCAATGTGACCAACACATTAAGAATACAAGTCATAAGGCAGTGGTGCCTATGACAAAAGGATCATTGCTCAAGTCCATTGAAAATCTAAGAGGCCATGATGGATTCACATCAAATAAGGGACGTTGGGACTACATCCACATGTAGTGTCTAAAGACCATGCATTGTTCCAAGGCATGTCGTACCTAAGGGCACAAAATCTTAAAAAAACATGCCAAGAATGTTACAACAACCCATGGACAAGTTGGGTATTCAATGCTCTAGTGGGTGTATAAACCCAACAATGAAAGACGTAACATTTGGCAACACAAACATACAAAATTCATGTAATGGTTGTTGTAAAGGTTATATGACAATGTATGCAAAGGCTATAAATTGAACGCTCCAAAAAATGCAAGAATGATGCAATATAATGTGAAAGAGTTGTTGAAGGTTAGGTCAGAACATACAGTTAAAATATTGGTCAGATTGCACTACATGGATGTGTTGAAAGAATTAACATCAACGATCAAAGTGTTGCGGTTGAAATTCATGTACATGCAATGTTTTGAATCGTTCAAGAGTTACATTGAAAGTCTAGTTAAAGGAGCATTAACTACCATTGGAAAAATGCATTGTACTTTAGTAATCATGTGATGCATTGGGTGTCCTTGCAATATGTTGGGCATATTTTATATTCTAGTGTGGTGGATATGACATATTGGCGAATGTGTTGGGCAACACATTGTAGCATATTGGGTGTTTTACAGTCACCATGGTATCATATCAACTATAGGCAAGTGCTTCTAGATATCACTCAGCATAAAATGGGAAGACAACATTGATGAATTCAAGGCACATATCAAGTCCTAAACATAATTCACATTTTTAATGTTCACTATTGGCAATTGAGATAAGGAAACATCACAATTTTAATTTTGATTTGTCGCATTTTCAAATGCGACTTGTTCTGAGAATGAGGAGTGCAACCTTGCTTCAAGTGCTTTCACCTTCCCTCAAGTTGCATTTTCATTTGTGATTTCCCACAGGTTGCAATTCCATCCAAAATCTCCTATAGGTCACAATTCCACCTGTGACCTTCCTCAAGTCATATTCCCATGTTACTAGCATAATGATTACAAAAGGTATTGGAGATCACTCGCGATCCTATTATTTTGTTGATGGAACTATGGATGCATTGTGAAGGATGATATAGGGGATTATGCTTGTTTTGGGGTGCCATTAAAGAGGTCACGTATTCAAAGCTTTACTTAGTGGTTGGATTTCTCTACATTATATCATGTATTTCCTTAAAATGTAATCGTTTCAGCCAATACATTAGAAGCCTCATGCTTCCCTCACAATTTGAATCCATGATCATCACACCCACATGTAATACAACTACCATCCTAAACATCGAGCCTTAATATAACCTTGAATCCCCATAATTAGTCAACTCTAGAATTGCAATTTTGAATGATGACCTACGATATGACCTTAGTTAACAACTAGTCTCAAGTTGAATAGTTGCACCTGCGGTCGTTAATTGTTAGGATATGGATATGTGACTAACGATAAGAATAAAATATGATCCCTCACTATGATTTAAAATTGTGAATATACCAATTCTTTTCATCCCTCTAAGTTTCCAATCACAAATCTAGTCCTTAGTGACATTGTAGAAAGGAATTATGACTTGTCTTGTGATCAAAATGTGACTTGCAATACTAGCCAAAACTACGTCTAGGTTGCAAATTGCAATGGTAGATGTTATTAGCCTTATCTTATGAGATTAAAAATGTGCGATCATACCTGCGAACCAAGTTTCCGACCTAAACATTATAGTAACACACTAGGTCGTAAATCGTAGTTGGAAGCCTGAACATATATATATATATATATAGTATATGTATATATATATATGTATAGTGTATATGTATATATGTATATATATATATATATATATATATCTATATAATATATATATATATATATATATATATATAATATATTATATAATATATATATATATATATATATATATACACATATATACATATATACATATACATATATATATATAATATACATATATATATATAATTATATACTATACATATATAAACACACACACACACACACACACACACACACACACACATATATATATATATGGTAGTGGTAGTTGTATATTCAATGGTATGATAGTCACACCATTTCAAAAGGCATAATGATAATCATTTGAAAATCACAAAAGGGCCATATGTACATCAACATTATAAAGAATTATATATATGTTGCTGCCAATATTGATTGTATATGAAGGATTTATTAAAAGATTCAAATGACTAGAAGGCCTTGCAAACAAGGATCGGTAAAAGTCTAGTGTGTCCTGCGATTGGATAATTAGATGTAATCCTCAGTAAATTTGGAAGTTTATGGTGTAAGTGTTAAAGTGATAAGTGTAGCAGTTAAGGTAGTAAAGTATACCAGAGCCGACTTAAGGACCATGATTTCTGAAAAAACATTGTTCAGAATGTTTTATTCATAGGTATATGGATGATGGAAAGGCCTTGGACCTTTTGGTACCTCTTGGATTATGGCTCAGATCTTGCATGGGATATACATATATTAATTATATGACACTACAGAAAAGGAATATTCAGGGGTCCAAAATTGATGTTTGTTTTTCATGAATATTTGACATTTCTAATAATTTTCTTTAAATGCAAATTTATGTAACCATTTTAATTTGCTTTCAGGTAGGAGAGAGGGAACAAGAATGTTGACCCATACAAAGGAATATGGGATCAAGTTGAACTAACTATGTGAGGTTAATAGCTTGGGAGGTACATTGAGCCCTAGGGTTTGAGGTTTGGAGGAATGGGCACCACAAAATTGGTTTGTGGGAAACCAAGGTGTGAGCTTTGCACCCAAGCTTGTGGGTGTGAAACCACAAGGTGTTTGAGTGATTTGATGCTTGGAGGTGATACAAAAACCCTAGAGAAGTAAGGGGTAGCTTCAAGCACTCAAATACAAAACATAAAAATGGATATATAAATTTATTTATGTTCCTCGTGGGTTTGTGGCACACACGTCAAGTCCACTTGGTGTATTAGTGTGCCCAAGATAATTCGTTGGAGCCACAAGGTACGATATAAATAAGAGTGAATTGGAGGAAATTTAAACACATCCAAAGTGCATCTAATCAAAAGGAGGCACATATAAAATTGGCCGTAGGATAGGAGCTTCTCAAGAAAAGGCGGAGAGGATTATTTTGTCTTTCCTTGTGCATGTTTGAGGGTTGTAGGAATCCAGTAGTAGGGCTGAGTAGGAGAAGAAATTGTGGAACTATTTTTTATGTAATTTTGTGTGGAAATCCTATGAAAATATGCCACATCTTAAAATTGCTTGTACAAGAGGGCCGCAGGACTTGTACCTCCCTAGACAGGGGGTCAAGAGGCCTATTTGGGGTGCATATTGTCCCTAGAGGATAATGTATGAGAACAACATGATATGTGAGGGAGGTCACAACTGTTAGGAGGGATTTGGAGCAATGGAAGAGAGCTAAAGTGAATGATAATTAGCCCTAACTAAGTCACTAAAACCTATAATAGAGGAGCAGACCCATAACAAGGAGAATAAGGTATGTATTTGATGTTTTTCATGTTTGTTTGCTAGTGGATGTAGTTTCAATTTGGAAAAATTTGGTATTGGACACTTGTGGATTGTTGGAGGGTAGGGAGAAAGTGTTCCAAGTGTGCCCTAAGTGGAAATATTAGGAAGGAAACTAGAGCTACTAGAAGAGGAAGATAAGGGAAGAGCTCAAGATCTGATCACCTAGGAAGAGTAGAGCAACTAGCCCAAGTTCATTTGCAAATAAGGGCGTTTAACAGTGATAGGTGGAAGCCCTCTTGATGCTGACTTATGTAGGAACACAAAAAAATATAGATACAAACATAAACTGTTAGGTCCCTATAATACTAGTGATTCTCCCATTACTATTGTCATTGTATCCCTTATTGTTATTGTTGTGCCCCTATTGTCCCCATATTGTTATTATTGTGGCCCATAAAAGCTCGCTATTGTTATTTTTGTGCCCTTATATTATTATTGTTAGGCCAGCTTTGGTTATATTGTGACCCCTTAGACTCCTATATATAGAAAGAAGGTTTTTTCATTTGTATCATCCAAGAACTATTCATTTGTGTAATGTAAAGGAGGTTGCCCCCTCGAAGAGGCTGATTTCTAAGTCGTTGATCTATCTTTTCTATCTTTTTGTGAGTTGGTTTCATAACATTTGGTATCAGAGCTTGGATTCTAGGGTTTTGTTGCTCCAAACAGGTCATCGTGGAATTTTCACTATAACTTATTTCCTGCGATGTTTCAAAAAAAAAAAAAAAAAAAAAAAAACCACATTTGGGTAGAAACCTCTCTGCACCTCGGATTTGAATTTCCGATCTTGTCTCTTTATATTTTCGAAGATATGATCCAAGGATGTTAGAGCTCTTACAGGATTCTGAATTATATCTCAAACAGGTGACCAGGGGAAATCATCATAACTTTGTTTCTGAGCATCCGATTGAAATTTCGTAAGAAGTTATACCAATAGGATGGACTATAGTTTTTTTTTTATCAGTTTCAGATCCTAAGGTCAAAACAGTGACATGTAGCACTTCATACAAGCTCGCTCTATTGAATCAGTCTATAATTAGGTCATCGTGTGAGATTTGGTATAACTCTTCATTGGAAAATCCAATCTTGATCAGACTTGCGGAGTTAGAAAGAGTACTCAGAGGGTTAAGGTAAGAAGCAATGTCAGACCTTGGAGATCCAAAATTACAAATATACATCAGATTCATTATTGAGCTCCTACAAAGTGAAAAAAGGTGTGTAGTTTTCTATTTTTATTTTTGCGTAAGTTTGGTTTGAAAAAATAGTTTGAAGGAATTCAAAGGGCATAGTGATGCATTAGTATCAGTAATTTATGCCCCGAAGAAAGAAAATGGAAATACCTAGTAAGAAACCTAAAATCTATAGCATGAATCATGAAGAAGAGGAAGAAATGCAACATGATATATCAAAATTACGAGACCAAGTGCAACAAATTTCACTCGCACAAAAAGTAACAGAAGCTAAGATGGATGGTTTAAAGAAAGATGTAGAATCTAAGATGTATGTCATGGAAGCTAATATGGATGGTTTAAAGAAAGACGTAGAAGCTAAGATGTATGGCGTGGAAGCTAAGATGAATGATTTAAAGAAAGGTGTAGAAGCTAAGATGAATGACATGGAAGCTAAGATGGATGGCGTGAAAGCTAAGATGGATGGCGTGGAGTCCAATGGATACAATCCTTGGGTACAATAGTTTTTAAATTTCAAGAACTTTTCATGAAATTTTCTGTGGAAGGAAAGGAAGTTGAACTAAGGGGTATTGCAGGGCAATCGGGAAAGATAATCAGCTCTAATGGTATGACAAATCTTCTAAGAAGGAACAACGAGGTGTAATTTCACAATTATGTTCACTAGAGGTTCCTACATCGAAATCACCTATTTCTTTAGATCTCCAAAAAGTCTTGGACAATCATTCCAAGGTATTTGAGACTCCTAAAGTCTCCCACCTATTCATGATCATGATCATGCTATTCATTTCATTCCAGGAAGTGTTCCTCCAAACATCAGGCCATATAGATATCCCTAAGCCCAAAAGAGTGAAATTGAACGTATGGTTGCAGAAATGCTAGAGGCTGGTCTAATTCAACCTAGTCAAAGTTCTTTCTCTGCTCTAGTAGTTTTGGTTCACAAGAAGGATGGATCATGGTGCATGTGTCTAGATTATAGTGTTATAAACATATTTGGGCACTTCAACCCCAATCTTATATGTTGATAAGCTAGGGCTCTTTAACCCCTAAAAGAGTTTTTTCATACCCTAAAAGATCATGGTCAACTTATTACATCATTCCCCAAAAGTTCCACCTAAAACACCATCAAGAATTGGCCTAAATTAGACCATACTGAATGCTCCACTGTCAGGGTGCGATGCATATTGACTTCTACACTAGCAAGGTGTGATGCATACTGATGAGGCCTTCTATAGGGTGCGATGAGCGAGGATGGAAAAATGTCTGAGACAGTTTGCTAAGTGGATGCTCATGGAATCTTCTAGAAACTTCTCCTATGACACTTGCCTCTCTGAATTCGCCCAGGGATGAGTAAGAGATCCAAGAAATCTCCAAGTGTAACCAAATGCAACAAGTGGAATGACACTAGTCAAAAACCCAGAGATGGCTCACACCCTTGCACACATCTATAAATGTATCCCTCAACTGAGAGATTTGGGGGCTGGAATTTTGTAATTTGTAAGGAAGTGCTGATAGTTTGTATCTGAGAAGAAGCATTGTATTTTTGGTGTGATCTTGCTTTTCATGAGGTGAAGAGGGATTTGATGTTGGGAGGATGACATTGGATTAGACAACTGAGTTGTAATTCTCCCTCTTATTTAATAAAGTTCTTCAAGTTTTCCTCCATACAATTGTGCTATTGTGAATGTTATTATTTGTAAATGCTATTGTATGTTCATTGTATTTCTAATTCTGTAATGCTTATGATATAATAGATCAAGATGCTTTGACGGTTCTTTGTTACTATGTCTCTACAAGTACTCTTCAAGCAGGATAGGTACGGAGAGGAGTTGCAAGCTCTGTCAAAGGGGAGAGAGATCAAGCAAGGAGTCTAGCAGAAGATCCAGGTTAATTCCTTTGCTTCTCTCTTATCTATCATACATAGAAGAAATCATGAATTGCTTTAAACTATTTGTTGCTAGGGTAGCTAGAAACCTAGAGGGCTAGTCGATTGAAAAGACACTAGTTTTCCCCGAAACAAAATGGCGACTCCACTAGGAAGAAAATAGATGTTTGTGTGTTGTTATTGTTTTTTTTATAAACTATAGACGGAGCTTGAAGTTAGCCAGATAGCCTTTGAACTACTCTTGCTCTACAATTGCATAATAGATGAATGCTGCTTCATTAAATCTTCGGTTTAGTTTATGAATTAAATAATTGACTTACAAGCATTCTAGATGCCCTTTTGGTAGCTTAGTTACCTCTCAAGATCATTCTCTATGCTTTTCTCTTTACTGTCCATCATAGCTCAGCTTAAATCACTGAAACTAACTGCAAATTTGAGCCAAAACCCACTTCAGTTGCGCTCCCTGGCCCATCGCATTGTCTGTCACTGTCAACCAATATGCATCGCACTGCCCAAGTGTTGTAGGTGCGATTCGTCCCTATTTTTGTGAAGCCCAGGTGTAATGACTAACTGAGCCTATTTCTTTTCTTGAAATCGGGGGTTTTGTCCTTGTTTTCAGTTGTGTTTAGTTGATTTGATGCTTATGAACAATGTCTCATTACTAAAGCTTGCTTGCATCACATAGACCAGCCTCCATTGATTAGGATTAGTAAATGTTTTTATGTATTTGTCCATCATTTACAATCCTTTGTCGAAAAGTTTCTTAAATTGATTTGTCGTTTTGGTACAAAAAGTGTCGTAACTATCATTTTGTGTCAAAAAGAGAAGTGTCGTTGAGTCTTCCTTCCCTGAATAGTTGATTGAACTTGTCATGTACTTGATTTGATTTTATTGTTGTTCGAAGTGTTGAAAGCATTTTCTATACAAAATTGAAAAGTGTCGTTTAGTCTTCCTTTCTATTTTGAAAAATAAATTGTTGAAATGTCGCTTTGAATGAAATATTTTAGATCTTTGCTATACTTAGTTTTCCTTTTTGGCATTTTTCACATTAAAGAGAAGTAAAACAAATACATGCATTTGCATTTGCATTTAGCCTGCGTGCAAAAAATGATTTAGGAAAGTAAATTTAGTGTGTTCTCTTTGCTCTTTGCTCGAAAGAATCGTAATTTTCTTTCCCTAGTAGCTAGGATTTTCATTGATCAAAATAAACAATGATTGTTTATCATTGTAGATTGCATTTGTAGGAATTTCAAATCAACATAACGCGGTGAACCATTGAAAGGAAAAATTTTAAACAAGATCAACTCTAAAATAAATCTCAATGAGCCTAACATTGCTTTGGAACCTAATGCAACACATCTAGAGGTCTAGGCTAGAGACGTGTTTCAGCATTGTAAAAACTAGTAACTATCGTTTTCATCGAAGGTTGGGTGATTCCTCCTCTTTGATATGACAAGTGCTAGCATGGACTTATGCTCCCTGTACCATCACGTATATATTGGGAGACCACAATAGGCTTATATCCTTTATCCATAGGAATCCGAGTCTACCGCCCTATCGATCGCAATGCACTGAACACAGCATTTAGGAAGATTGAATGCCATACATAAGTCCTTGGTAATTTCTCTTTAATTTATCACCAAGGTGTATATTGCAGTTTTGTGATTAGTTCGGTAATCCCTCTGTCTAGATTTCTAGAGTAGTCACTTTCGTTCCTTTTCGACTCCTTAAAAGAAAAGGTCCATCTGAGCACTTGTCACTTCAGGCTCATTAAAAATCGAAGGCGACTAGAGTCATCTTAAGATTTTTCTCAACTCTTAAAAATTGAAAAATAAAAGTTGTGTCAAAGCGTCATTAAAATTTATTTAATTCAGAATAACATCCCTATTCCTTTGTTGATCTTAGATTGAGATAATGGAGTCCACCAATCAAGGAACCCCTTTTTAAGGGAATCCTAGTCCATTTTTTTCTTGGGGAAATATTGGTGCTCCGTATATGGCCACATTGTCCCTTCCGGGAATTACAATTGGTCTGCTAGTATGGCTATCCTCAACCTATGTTGTTCAAAATATTGTGATTCCTCCACAATCGAATTAGCATCCAGTTGGTACTGAAGTTGACCCTTCACCTTCTTCTTCATTTGTTTCTCCCTCCCCTTCTTCCTCTTCACTTGGTGAAAATAGTGATGCTAGTAACCAGGTGGCTGAGAAGAAGAAGAAGAAGTTGATTTAGCAAGGGGGCAACCAGGAATCATCTGGTGAAAATCCACACATTAAATCTCCTAAATTTCCTTGCATAATTTCTAAAGAGACCATTTTCATTAAGACTATCCTTGCCTTCCTCAGATCTTGAGAGAATGGTCTCCCCGTTCTCATTGTCAGGTGTCATCAACCTCCGGTGATCATGTTGATAGCACACCATCAACTAGTAATAGTGAAATTCATGGACATAATGGAAAGGTCAAAGTTCCATGTAGGTTATGTGAAGGGGACCATACCCTCCCCCGTTGTCCTTTTTTGGATGAAGCCAAAAGAGTCTTACATAACTGTCTTGTTTCACCACAGCGACTTCCATCTGGATACAAGAAACTCTCCCCAAGTCCTTTAATAGTTGAAAATATGACTGAAATAACTTAACCATCGGTCAAAACACCTATCACTGAAAGTGAATCTTCTGAGTCTATACCCGTTGAAAGTCAATAGGTCGAGGTGACAATTGACCTAGTTCTACCTTCAGAAGATCATACCTTTCCTGAAGAGAGTAAGAACGATACCATTCAAATTCTTTTTCTTACCTCAAAGTCCGATGAAATTGGGGGCAATCCACCTATTCCTTCATAACAGGAAGAGAATTCCCTAGTTCCCGCTACTCAATGGGTTATTTCTCCCATTTATTCGGTACCCCCTCCAAGCAGTCTAGTCACTTCCTTCGATTGGAATCGACTAGCAAGATCCCACCTTCCCTCTTATGTACCATTCCGGATCATAGTACAAGTCTACAAAATAATTGTGTCTGGCACTATCATAGATGAGGGTGTTTTAGTGAGTATCCTTTCCTCAACTACTTAGAAAGTGCTTGGTTCGCCATCGCTTATGCCTGTTACACAATATTTGTCAGGGTTTAACAAAGAAACCAACCGACCATTAGGGATTCTTCCTAAGTTACTGATAACTTTAGGAAGGAAAACCGTTCAACTAAACGTGATGGTAGTCCAAGGACCATTAGATTACAATCTACTCCTCGGACGTGACTATGTTTACAACATGGAAGCTATTATTTCAACACTCTTTTGAGTGATGTGTTTACCGTATGAAGGAAAAATTGTCACTGCTGACCAGCTATCATTTCCTGGTTCAAGCATAGCTCCAAGTCAATCATCATCCCTAAATGGCCCTTGTACATCAACAGTGCCTCTTCAACCTTCATGCCATCCACCTAATTACCGCGAGTAGTTCGGTGAATGTAACGAAGCTTAGGGGGCATGCACCCTTGTCTATTTGGCAGATGAACCCAGTTGAAAAGATAGGTTTCCCTGTAGGTTAGGTGATTGGTCTGAAACACCATTCACTTTTGTCCACGTTAAGGATGAAGCCAAGGAAATGTTTTTTCTACTCTATGGAAAAAACCATCCTACCATATGAATTTCCCTATAAGCTGAGTGATTGGTCTAACACACCATTCACCTTTGTCTATTTGGTGGACAAAGCCAAGGAAGTGTTTTGTTTGCTCTGCGGATGAAGTAATCCTGCTTAACCACAGTGATTTCCATATGGTTACTGGAGACTCTCCTTTTCATCATGTTGGGGGCATGCAACCTTTTTTCAATTTCGTTTTTTGATTTTTTTTAGCTTTTTAGCTTTTTAACTTCTTAGGTTAGGTGATTGGTCTAACACACCATTCACCTTCGTCTACCCTGTGGATGAAGCAAAGGAAGTGTTTTGTCTATTCCATGGATGAAACCATCCTACCTAACCTGAGTGGTTCCTTAGCTTTCTAGTTTTTCTAGCTTTTTAGTTTTGTCGTTTCTAGTTTACACAAAAAGGAAAACTAAAAAATAAGCATATGTTATTGCATGGTTCAAGCTTGTTAAAAAATAAACCTACCATTGAGCATAGTTCTCCATGGTTCAAGCTCATTAAAAAATGAACCCACCTTCGGTAAATAACCTTTGTGATTGCCATGCTATCAGCCTTTTGAGCCTTGGTTGTGTTCCTACCATCACCTCCATTCTTTTAGCCGATCATACGCTTCCATTTGATTGTTTACCCCTTTTTGAGAAACAAACACGACGAGTGGTTTTGTTAGCCAACCTCTTCACATCACCATGTTTTGAGAAGTTCCAAGCTTACCCAGAACTAGTTGCTACCCTAGAAACCACTCGTTCCTCAAAGACAGGCCCCCCTTTAATCTCTTTTCAAACTCATTATATATGAAAAGATTGTCGAGCGCTTGCCTCTTTCGGCTTGTTAAAGTGATCGAAAAGTCATCCATTTCGTATTATTTTATCCTTTTTCAGACTTAATGGATTATCTTACGAAAAATAACTACTGGAGTTTTCTTTTCATTCCTTTTCAAACTCTCTAAACATGAAAATGACCCATTCATCTTTGTCGTTAAACTCATTAAAACAATAGTGACAAGATCGTCAACCCAAGGCAAGACAAAGTCCCCTTTTCATCCCTTTTCAAACTCTCTAAACATGAAAAGGACTGAGTTGTATTTGTCATTAAACTCATTAAAAAAATAGCGACAAACTTGTCCACCTAGACAAGAACGAGTTTCACTGTCACTAGAATCGCTAAAACATAGCGACAGGTTTGCTAAAACATAGCGACAGGTTTGCCCGAAGGGAAAATTATAGATCAAGCATATGTTATCCTCCTCAAGCTTGACAAAAATAAAGAGGTACTGGTCAGCAATGACTGGGTAAAAAGGGAAGAAAAATTGAAGAATTTTATGGTAACATGTCACTCTTGAACATGACACTTTCACTCCATCACCATGATTGAGTCGGGTTGGGTTATTCCGTTCACCGGTCATTTCACCATTGGTCTTCCAAACCATCCATCTGTTGGGGTTAATGCTACCAATCCATCTCAGTGTCACCGATATGTTCAAGAGAAGTCATTCAGTTGAGAAACCACAATCCAGTTAATGCCTCATTGTTATGAAACCAGCTCAAGAAAAGATAGAGAAGATAGATCAACGCCTTATAATTCAGCCTCTTCGAGGGGGAAACCTCCTTTACATTACATAAATGAACAATTCTTGGATGATTCAAATGAAAAAACCTCCTTTCTATATATAGGAGTCTAAGGAGTCACAATATAAACCAGCCGACCTAACAATAATAATATAAAGCCACAAAAAATACAATAGAGGGATTCTATGGGGCACAGTAATAACAATATGGGGGCAATAGGGGCACAACAATATTAATAAGGGGTATAACTACAATAGTAATGGGGTAATCACTAGTATTATAGGACCCAACATGCCCCTCTCCTTCAAAAAAAGTGTTGTCCTCAAATCTTGAGTAGTTCTGGATGCTTCTGTATAAAATTCTCATCCTCCCATGTGGAATCCTCAGCAGATAAGTTCTTCCACTTGATAAGATACTCTGAAATTGATCAATTTCGTAGCTGTCGAGTTCTTGTTTCTATGACTGCTTCTGGTTCCAATATAATTTTTTCTTCCTTGTCAAGTTTTGGCAATATTGTTTGAACTGGGAGCTTATCACCTATAACCTTCTTTAAACATGAAACATGGAAAACTGGGTGCAATCGGGAAGCTGCAGGAAGCTCTAATTTGTATGCCATAGTACCAATCTTTTGCAATACCTTGTATGGACCATAATACTTTGGTGATAATTTATTATCCTTTTGAGGTTTCTTGAGGGACATTTTCTTATATGGTTGTAGCCTTAAGAATAACCAATCACCTACATCAAAACTTCTTTCACTGCGATGTTGATATGCCTGTTGTTTCATTCTATTCTGTGCCAACACGAGGTTATCCTTTAAGAGTTGGAGGACTTGTTGTTGATGTTCGATGTGATGTTCCACTGCGTGAACCTTAGAATTTTCTCTTAAATATGATGTGATGGATGGTGGCTGATACCCATAAGTGCCATAAATGGGGGCATTTTGTTGCTATATGGAAGGAAGTGTTATACCACCATTTCGCCAGAGGCAATCAGATACAAAGCAATGAAGATATCCTCCAAACATTTGTTTACTATCTCAGTTTTCCCATCAGATGAGGATGATAAGATGAGCTATGAGCTAATTGAGTACCAAGACAAGAAAATAATTCTGTCCAAAACTTTCCAGTGAAAATGGGATCTCTGTCATTTACAATAATCTTTGGGTTTCCATGTAGCTTTTGAATTGTTTCCATAAATGCACTAGAAACTGTATTGGCTTTAAATGGATGTGATAATGCACAAAAGTGTGCATTCTTGGTAAGTCTATCAACTACCACCATGATGACACTCTTTCCCTTAGACTTGGGTAAACCTGTGATAAAATCCATCGAAACCTCCTCCCAAAATTGGCTTGGAATGGATACAGGTTGTAATAGACCTGGTGTCTTAATTGTTTGAACTTTATTTTGTTGGCAAACCAAACATTCCGCCACAAACTTTTGAATATCTGATTTAAAGCCATCCCAAAAAAATTCCTTCTTAACCCTGTGGTAAGTTTTTAAAAATCTCGAGTGCCCTCCTAAGGGAGAAGTGTGCAATTCCATAAGAATATTTTGTTTTAGCTGGGAATTCTTACAGAGGTATAAGCGATCTTTGTACCATAACGAATCATTTTTCCAGCTAAATGTACCAGACGTACTGGAATCTTGTTGTAACTTTCGAATAAGTGCCCACACTTCTTCGTCATTCTTCCATTCCTCCCTTGCTTCGTTTATCCAATCTGGTTGGATAATAGAAATGGCGCACAACAATGCTTCCACATCCTCATCCTTTCTTGAGAGTGCATCTGCCACCACATTTTGCTTCCCTTTTTTGTAGATGATTTCAAAGTCATACCCAACATCTTTGTGACCCACTTTTGTTGCTCTTCAGGGGATAATCTTTGTTCTAAAAAGTATTTAAGGCTATCATGATCCATTTTTACCTTGAAGTGTCTTCCTCACATTAGTAAGAAAAAAAAAAAAAAAAAACAGGTCGCCGCATTCGTAACTGCTGCTCATATTACCAACATTTCCTTCTCATAATAGCATTCTGTAAATACATTCCTTTGATTGAATGACTTTCGAAAGCAATGCGGTCTTTTCTTCGTTGCCATTAAAATAACACCAATTCATTCTTGAGGCCATCACATTCACAATAAAGCGTTTTTGTGCAGTCTGGCTCATAGCTAAGACAGTGCCTTGCACATTGCTCTTTAAGAGTTCAAAGCCTTATTACTCTAGAGTTCATGAAAAGCATCTTATTCAATAATTATTGTTAGAGGTGCTTCTATTCTCCCATAATTCTTAACAAACTTGCGATAATACCTGTCAACCCGAGAAATCCTCGCAATGCTTTATGGATGTGGGGATTGTCCATTCCTTAATGGCTTTAATTTTGCTAGGGTCTACCTTAACTCCTTCATGAGATACAATATGACCCAGATATTCCACCTCTTGTACTCCAAAGAAACATTTGGATCTTTTTGCATATAATTGTTTTCCTCCAATAGTTGTAGCACCCTATCAACATGTTCAACATGATCCTTCCAAGACTTGCGTAGATTAGTATATCATCAAAGAATACTAACAAATTTTTCTAAGGAATGGTTTGAAAATTGAATTCATCAAAGCTTGAAATGTTGAGGGTGCATTGGTAAGGCCAAAAGGCATGACCAAAAATTCATAATGACCCTCATGAGTTCTAAATGTTGTTTTCGGAATGTCTTCAGTCTTCATCTGATTTGATGATATCCTGAATGAAGATCCAACTTGGTGAAGTAAATTGATCCATGCAATTCATCCAGTAATTCATCAATGATAGGAATGGGGAACTTATCTTTAATAGTGAGCTTGTTGAGCTCCCTATAATCTGGACACATGCGCCATGATCCATCCTTCTTGTGCACCAATACTACTGGGGCTGAGAAAGAACTTTGACTCGGTTGAATTATACCAGCCTCTAGCATTTCTGCAACCATACGTTCAATTTCACT
>APFE031683860.1:92518-109168 GCA_000404065.3 Pinus taeda
CTTAGCTACATCGGACTTCACAAAAACCTTTATTGTGGAATGTGATGCTTCAGGAAATGGAATTGGTGCTGTTCTAATGCAAGATGAAAGACCCATTGCTTTTCAAAGTCGTCCAATCAAGGGAAAGTTTTTACAAAAAGCTATTTATGAGAAGGAAATGTTGGCAATACTCCATGCACTTAAGAAATGGCGACCCTACCTAATGGGAAGACACTTCAAGGTAAAAACGGATCATGATAGCCTTAAATACTTTTTGAACAAAGATTATCCTCTGAAGAGCAACAAAAGTGGGTCACAAAGATGTTGGGTTATGACTTTGAAATCATCTACAAAAAAGGGAAGAAAAATGTTGTGGCAAATGCACTCTCAAGAAAGGATGAGGATGTGGAACCATTTCTTTGTGCCATTTCTATTATCCAACTAGATTGGATAAACGAAGCAAGGGATGAATGGAAGAATGATGAAGAAGTTTGGGAAATCATTCAAAAGTTACAACAAGATCCTAGTACATCTGATACATTTAGCTGGAAAAATTATTCATTATGGTACAAATATCGGTTATACCTATGTAAGAATTCCCAACTCAAACAAAAGATTCTTAGGGAATTTCACACCTCTCCCTTAGGAGGGCACTCAGGATTTCTAAAAAATACCATGGGGTTAAGAAGGAATTTTTTAGGATGGCCTTAAATCGGATGTTCAAAAGTTTATGGAGGAATGTTTGGTTTGCCAACAAAATAAAGTTGAAACAATTAAGACCACAAGTCTATTACAACCTTTATCCCTTCCAAGCCAACGCTGAGAGGAGGTTTTAATGGATTTTATCACAGGTTTACCCAAGTCTGAAGGAAAGAGTTTTATCATAGTGGTAGTTGACAGACTTACCAAGGATGCACACTTTTGTGCATTATATCATCCATTTAAAGCAAGTACAGTTTCTACTGCATTTATAGAAACAATTCAAAAGCTACATGGAAACCCAAAGATTATTGTAAGCGATAGAGATCCCATTTTCACTAGAAATTTTTGGACAGAATTATTTTCTTGTCTTGGTACTCAGTTAGCTCATAGCTCATCTTATCATCCTCATTCTGATGGAAAAACTAAGATAGTAAAAAAATGTTTGGAAGGATATATTCGTTGCTTCGTATCTGATGAACAGACACAATGGGTCAAATGGTTACCTTTGGCTGAATGGTGGTATAATGCTTCCTTGCATACTGCAACAAAAATGACCCCATTTATGGCACTTTATCGATATCATCAACCATCCATCACATCATATTTAAGAGAAAATTCTAAGGTTTAGGCAGTGGAAGATCGCATCATGCATCATCAACAAGTTCTCCAACTCTTAAAGGATAACCTCACCTTGGCGCAGAATAGAATGAAACAACATGTAGATCAACATCGCAGTGAAAGAATTTTTGATGAAGGTGATTGGGTATTCCTACAGCTACAACCATATAAACAAATGTCCCTCAAGCAAGCTAACAAGGATAATAAATTATCACCAAAGTATTATGGTATGTACAAGGTGTTGATAGGTACTATGGCATACAAATTGGAGCTTCCTGTAGCTTCCCAAGTGCACCCAATTTTCCATGTTTCATGCTTAAAGAAGGTTATAGGTGACAAGCTTCCAGTTCAAACAATATTGCCAGAACTTGATGAGGAAGGAAAAATCATATTGGAACCTAAAGCAGTCAAAGAAACAAGAACTCTACAGCTACAAAATCGATCAATTTCAGAGTATCTCATCAAGTGGAAGAACTTAACCGTTGAAGATTCCACATGGGAGGATGAGAATTTTATACAGAAGCATCCAAAACTACTCAAGTGTTAAGGACAACACTTTTTTGAAGGAGAGGGGCATGTTAGGTCCCTATAATACTAGTGATTCCCCCATTACTATTGTCATTGTATCCCTTATTGTTATTGTTGTGCCCCTATTGTCCCCATATTGTTATTATTGTGCCTCAGAGAAGCCCACTATTGTTATTTTTGTGCCTTTATATTATTATTGTTAGGTTGGCGTTGGTTATATTGTGACCCCTTATACTTCTATATATAGAAATGAGGTTTTGTCATTTGTACCATCCAATAATTTTTCATTTATGTAATGTGAAGGAGGTTGCCCCCTCAAAGAGGATGCTTTCTAAGTTGTTGATCTATCTTTTCTATATTTTTGTGAGCTAGTTTCATAACGTAAACACATAGATGTAGTAGAAATAAAACTTCATTTCATTAATATCAAATAATTGAAATATGTTTACATACAGAATGGAAATAAACTATCTCAGACGACGGTAGCTTATCTCAGGGAAGAGATATAGCATCTACATGCCTCTAAACTATGTTACAATGAGACTGAAGGACCTTTTTATTATTGAAAAACAAGAGAAAATCCTAAACAACCAAAACCCTAACCCCAAGAGATGAAACACCAAGAGTTTGTGGGCCCCGTTGGGGTTAGTTGGGTAGCCAACTTCTCGGGGTTGTAACTTGGTTATATGATCTTTGTTTGGTGCGTATGATACCTTGTTTGAAATATCTCTCTTATTGCTACATGATTTTCCATAGGCCCTTGCCTATGGATATGGGCCTACTAAGGAATTAAAAAAAATGTTGCTTAGGGGGTCAAAACAACTCCAAAAGTTCAGGACCCGAAAATTGCTAAAAATATGTTGTTATAATCAGGGAAATACTCAAAACCGACTAGAGGTCTAGGTGGAATAGGCAAGTGGTCACCAATATCCACCTAGATCACTAATGAGCCTCATCAATAGGTATATCATAAGGGTCATAATACCCTCCTCCAACTTTAAAATTATCTCTTTCTCACATTTATTTACAATTTTTTTATGTTATTCTTAGTGAGAGGGGTGAAATACGTGTTTCGATGTCATGTGGCCTAATATTGTTTAAATGCAGGAATTGGAATAACTTTGAGATAATTTCAATGCAGGAGCTCAGAGTAGACAACAGGGAGAGATTCTAGGAGGTTTTCCACCTCCTTAACTCCTTTAGTCAACTAAGATCACCACTTTATCTCTCATCAAATCGAAGTCATCAGTAGCCAAGTAGGACGAGGTCATTAGCAGCCAACCTAGTGCAGTTCAAGGAAGATCTAGATCCACCTTTCTCGATTTTTGGGAGACAAACATCTCTGTTTTATAGGGATCTGTTGGTAGCTACCCTTTTGTATAAATAAACATGCTAAGGAACTCATTAGGATTCAAACTTTGATTTCAGCTAAGAAGCTATTGAGATCAAGCACTTGTGACTCCTATTTTTGACTCATTATGTGATGCATTTAACATTTCTGCAATGATAATGAGAAGTTTCTTATTGATCCATCATTGAGTTAGTTTCAGAGGGTTGAGGCTCTTGGGTTTGGGCCCAACCCTAGTATCTTAGTTCCCTCTTATGTATTGATGTTCCTTTTTAGCTTAGAATGTTTGTTAGTTGCTACATTTTAGTAGAATATAATTCCTCAAAAATCCTGTGATTGTTGCCTCTATCTCATTTCTCTCATGGGAGCCTGGCTAGAAAAATCTACAATCACAGCCCAAAAATGCTATGTTGATGATTTCTTGGAAAAATGTCTACATTAGTTATCTTGTTTTGCATATAAGTTTTGTAGCTTAGAAGTTAATTCATTGCATAGATAAGAGTTTTTGGCATAATTTAGATAGTTTCTAAATTCAACACATATTTTCCACCATTGGTTATGAGATTTTGTGAATCATAAGAAGAGCAGGTGCATGTGATGTTGCAAGACTATTGGACCTATAGGCAAGGGACCTTTTCCCCATCCCCATTCAAGACTTCTCAGCTCTCTTTTGATGAATCATAACCACTGTTCTTGAGCTCTACCTTTTAGGTCACCGTGAGCAACCTTCTTAGTCCAAAACTGGCCTTCCTAAATTGTTGAGCTTGCTAGGGGTGTTGGTCACCTTTCATCCATCTACCACAACCTTCATCCATTTCCATCCCTTGATCTCATTGTTCTTACCTTCCAAACCCTTTCGGCAGCCTTCCTATAGCAATATAGGGATCCTATAGCATGCCTGTAGCAACCTGTTTTTACCTTGTTTTGACCTGTAATGAAAGTATGACTTAGTTTAGAAGTAGTTTGAACCCCCAGCTTGGACTCCATGATCATAGATAACACCTAGGCCATTCCAACCATCCTTTTTCCTTCACTGCAAGAGAGAACAACATTAGCTTCTTTATCATAGATTTGGCAAGGTAGAACATTACTTTATATGCAAGTGTGAATTATATAGATGATGCATGAAATATTGAGTTGTGAGTTGGTAGAATAATTTCATGTTTACAAGTGACTTTGACAGCTAGCTGATTGATTACAATTGGTGTATTTTCTTTTCTGGTAGCATAACTTTTGTGTCCTTTCATGAATTGATTCAATAACATTTACAAGTTGGTAGCATCTAGAAGTTAGGTTTGAAAATAATTTACTTTTCTACATTAGAGCTAGCTTTTGAATTGCACTTTCAGTAGTTAATTTCCCCCTAATTCAGTGGAAGAATTGTCATAGAGCCCTAATGATCAAATGACCTAGTTGAGGGTGGTATGAGTAGAATTCCATATACTGTGTATATAGCATTGTCACCTCGAAGTTTGTATGAACTTTGGGTTGATAAATAGATTTAAGGAGCCCTTGGGAGTTGCAACACTCTTGGTGTAATACTAGGGCTCACCACTTTTTGGCGTCGTTGTCGGGGAGGTGTCTTGGTAAATGTTATTCCTGCTTAAGCATTTCAGTATGTTTTGCATTTAGTTTTGAAAAAATCACATAAAAGAAGAATAATTTTCTTTCATGCCTCATACGAATAGAGATACTCAAGGGAAATTCTTACCAAACACCCCCACACCATCAAATAGTCAACCTTCACTCTTCTTCGGTTACTGTCAACTTCCCTCTCTGAGTATAGGGGAGTTAGAAGACCCCTTAGGTGAACAACCTGATATTTTTGAAGAACCTATTGGGGAATAAGAAGAACCCACTCCACCTACCCAAACCATGGTTGAAAACAGGAATGAGGAGGATTTTTCCTATCAGAGAGACTAATGGAGAGGCTAGAATGAAGAATATAAGCCCTATTACCCTTCCTCACTTCCATGGAATAACCTCTGAGGACCCTGATACTTTTATGTTTGAGTTTTTTGTTGTCTGTAGGACCTATGATTATACCTCTCATGACCAGAAGCTGAATTATTCCCATCTACCCTTAAGGATGCATCCCTGTAAAGGTTTATGTGTCTACCTAGGGATAACATCACTACCTCAGCTCAAATGAAATAAGCCTTTAACAAAAAGTACAGGGACTACTGTAGGTCCAAAGAAACCAAAGAAGAAATCTTTAGATGACTCTTGGACCTAATCAATCCTTAGAGGACTATGAGGAAAGGTTCCAACTCAGTTATAGGAGGGCTAGATGCACGAGGGCTAGATGCACCCTTGATCTTGAATCACTCAAGTTAGTTATTATCTGAGGGATCAGGGATGACATGCAGGGAACCTTCAACATGTTGTATGGGGGAGACATCTATCAATTATCACATGAAGACATCAAAAAAAAGTTCAAGAATTACTCTAGGGTTGCTAGGAAGAAGGGTAAGGATAGTCATGCTTTGGTCAGTTCCTCTCCCTCCACAACAACCATCAAGAAAGAATTTGGAAACATGTTGGAGGAATTTAAAAGTTACATGTTGCATACCTTTGCTTTTCAAATGGATATCATGCATATCAAGAGGAGACAAGAGGAAGCAGAGAGGGCCTTAGCTATTTTTTTCCCAAAGTGCACTAGAAGGCACCCCATAAATGAATGTCCATTAAACATCATAGAGGTCTGCTCAATTTGTGAGGAAAACCATGCCGCAAATAATTTTCCTTCTTTTCCTGGATTAAAAGTTGTATATCAAGGGGAGGAATGTGGGTCTAAGAAACTTTGTTTCATTAATCAAAGGAGGCCTCAAGGACCTCAACCATACCAGTAGGGCATGCAAGGTGAATCCTACTCTTATTACCATCCCAACTAGAATGCACCCTTGCTACCTTGGTACTCTTCTACTCATCCATCATGGTATATACCTCCTTCTTGGCCTTATGCACCTCAATATCCTCCCCAACCTGTTAGTCAACCATTTTAGCCATACGCTTCTCCACATCCTCAGTGGAATAACCCATCGCAAGGGTGTAGGCCTTAACTCAACCAACCTCCTACTTTATTTCCTCCACCTCCATCTCAACCACAACCCACTCATCCTGATTCAGCCAAGAAACCTAAGATGGTTGATCAAGCCAATTTGAACCCGAATAACAAGCACGCCCAATATGTCTACAATGGAGAGATATCTTACCCTGCTTGTGTTGTGGAGATTCAAGAAATCAACCTCAGATTTGGAAGACTGCTCCTAGATAGCAAACCTCCATCTCCACCTAAGCATATTGAAGAGGAAAATGAAGAGAGTAGTCCGCAAGTAAATCCACCTCCTTTTCCTAAGAGATTGATCCATTCTAACCAACACACCCCAAAAGAGACTGAACTTATGGGGGAATTGAAGAATTTTTGTGTTAAAATACCCCTCCTCCAAGCTATTAAGGATGCTCCCATCTAAAATAATCTTATCAAAGAGAAATGTTTCAAACACCTTGGGAGGAGAAAAAGATACACCTCACCATCAATGTTATTGGTAAATTATCTGACTTGATGTTGGGGAGAGTGATTTGTCCAAAATATCTAGAACTTGGAAGACTAGTGGTAGATGTGCACATTGATGACATCATTGTCCCTCACACCCTAATTGATCTTGGGGTTGCCATCAATGTGATGACTAAAGAAACCATGCTAAAACTAAACCTCCAAGGATCATTGATAAATACCACTACAATAGTGCAACTTGTAGATAAATCCATAGTGGCTCCTAAAGTAGTAACTGAGGATGTGATGGTCTCTATTGACTCTTGGGAGTATCCTATTGGCTTCTTGGTTCTCCAACCCAAAACCAAATTCAATGGTTATCCTCTCATCCTGGGAAGGCCATGGTTAACCACTGCTAATGCTTACATAAGTTGCATGGTCAGGAACATGACCATTAAGAATGGGAATTTGTATAAACAATTGGTATTGTACCCTCCTGCTCAACCATCCATTAAGCATGACTTACTCCTATGGTTAGAAGAGGAAGAAGATGATGTGTATCATACAACATCCCATCCAATCTGTACCCTAGATGTTGTTATAGGAGGGGGGCAACTTGATGAAGATGACCTCATTGACCAAATCCTTTAGAACCAACCCCACAATGCCTCTTGTTGAGCTTGTAAAGAAATATGAGGGTAATCCTTGGACTGAATTATGCTAAGTTGACCCAAGTTCTACACATGTCAAAATTGTAGAATTTAGTCCATCTAAAACCTTGAATATTAACCCCTCTCTCATCCAACCAAGAAGAGAAGTTGTGCAAAATGTTGAGAGAGCACTTAGATGCTTTTGCATGGAGCTATAAATTAATGAAGGGGGTGAATCCTTCAGTTTGTACTCATCACATCTACATCAAGGAGGGATGCAAACCTGTGTGCCAACCTCAGAGGAGAATGAACCCAACACTCAAGGGCATAGTAAAGGAAGAATTGCAAAAGTTCTTGGATGTAGGGTTCATATACCCCATCTCAAATGAAGAGTTGCAAAATTTGTTAGATGCAGGGTTCATATACCCCATCTCATATAGTGAGTGGGTATCCCATCTAGTTTTGGTCCCAAATAAGAATGGGAAGTGGAGGGTTTGTGTGGATTACAGAGGACTGAATAAAGCCACTAAGAAAGACCATTTCCCTTTACTTTTTGTTGATCAAGTTTTATATGGTCTTGCAGGGAAGAATTTATTCTCTTTCTTGGATGGATTTAATGGCTACAATCAGATCCAGATCAGCCCTAAAGATTAAGACAAAACTATAGTCACATGTCCTTGGGGTACCTTTTCTTATAGCTTCCTTCCTTTCAGTTTATGTAATGCCCCTACTACTTATCAAAGGGAAGATATGAGCATCTTTGTTGAGATGGTCCATGACTCTGTAGAGATCTACATGGATGATTTCACTCCCTATGGGTGTGACTTCCTGGACACTCTCTCTAACCATGGAAAAATCCTAAAGAAGTGCATTGAAATGAACCTCTCAATTAGTCCTGAGAAGTGTGAATTATTAATGAATGCAGACACTATCCTTGGCCATTCGATATCTTAGGAGGGAATACAAGTGGACCCAAACAAAATTTCCATCATAAAAAGGGTGCCTACTCCTCAAAAGCAAAGGGATGTGAGGAGTTTCTTGGGCTTAGCTGGATACTATAGGAGGTTTATCAAGGACTTTATCAAAGTGGCCTCACCATTGTTTGGATTGTTAGCCAAGGAATCAGAACTATGTTGGACAGATAGTTTTCAAGAGGCCCTTGAGATCCTGAAAGAGAAATTAACCATTGCACCTATACTTAGGGGCCCAAATTGGGCTCTTTCTTTCCATATCCATGTTGATGCATCCGATAAAGTTGTGGGGGAATAGATGGTAAGTTACCTTATGCCATTTACTTCATTAGTAAAAATTAGTCTAAGGATGAATTAAATTACATTGTAACTGACAAAGAACTCCTAGTTGTTGTACACTCCTTGAACTAATTCAGACACTACATCACTAGATACAAAAATTTTGTGCATACTGACCATGAAACTAGCAAATAATTGATGAATAAGCCTGATGTGAATGCTAGAATCATTAGATGGATGTTATTGTTACAACAATTTGATTTAACTATCATTGACAAGCCAAGAAAAGAAAATATAGTTGCAAATTTTCTGTCTAGACTTGCTTTGTTGTAGGTGATGAAGGGATGGTCGATGACTAGCTTCCAGATGAACACTTATTTTCTATCTTAGTGCTCTCTCCATGGTTTTCTAACATAGCCAACTACCTAGTTGCTGCGATATTTCCTCCAAATTTGTCATCTAGGGAGAAGAGCATAATTGTAAGGAAGAGCACCCCTTTCACTTGGATTGGGGGAAATCTCTTCAATATGGGACCAGATCAGATCTTAAGGAGATGTGTCAGGGAAGAGGAAGCCTTTGAAATCCTCTCAGCCTGTCATGATGGGCCTTGTGGAGGTCATTTTTCTACCGAGAGCACAACTTTCAATTCTCTACAAGTTGGCTATTATTGACCCACTCTACACCAAGATGTGAGAAGGTATACCAATAGATGTGATTAGTACCAAAGGATGGGGAAACCCACACTCAAGGATGAAATGCCCCTATAACCAAGTGGCCCTAAAGCCATTTGACAAGTGGGGCATGGATCTCATTGGGCCAATTGATCCACCATCAGAGCAAAAAATGTACATCATTGTGTGCACTGATTATTTGACAAAGTGGGCTAAGACAAAGGATGTCAAGGCAACAAAAAAGGAGAAAGTGGTTGTGTTCTTAAGGGAGAATGTGTTCTACAAATTTGGGTACCCCAAAGAGATAGTCATTGATCAGGGAGCTCAATTCACATCACATTTGATCGAGAATATTTTAAGGCATCATCATATAAAAAACAAAAAATACTGCCTGTCACCCTCAGGAAAATGGACAAGTATATGTTACAAATAGGGAATTGGAGAGCATCCTCACCAAGGTTGTGAGCAATAACAAGAGGGATTGGGCAGACAGATTAGTGGAGGCCACTTAGGACTATAACACAACTTGGAAAACAACTATTGGTTTTACTCCATATGATCTGGTTTATGGAAAGAAAGCTCTGCTCTCCATTGAGTTTGAGTATAATACCTTGAGAATGGAAGCCCATTTGGACTTAGATCTAACCAAATCAAAATAGGAGTTTTCTCTAGTTGAATGGCTTAGATGAGTTCAGGATGCATGCCCTCCTACACACTGAACTTATACAATTGCAGAGGAAGGTTTGGCATGATGGACATATGAAGGAAAAAAATCCAGGAAGGAGTTTGGGCCTTTTTATATGATTCTAGGTTCAAGGATTTCAAAGGAAAATTGATGACAAGATGGTTAGGCTCATACCTGATAGAGAAATGTCATGACAATGGAGCTTTTCAAATCAAGACCACTAATGAAGAAGGGATTCCCTTGCTTGTCAATGGCTATAGGATGAAGGTATACAAAAAACCCATGTCTATGGAAGAATTCACTAGTACCATTAGTAGAGAGGTCAATGTAATTGGAAGTGTCATAGGTTCCAATCCACAACATTTCTAGGTATTTTCTTGAAAAAAAATAAAAAATAATAATAAAAGGCCTGGATGAAAACCTTTATGAGGCATGAGAGGCCAACTCTTGGGTTGAAAATATCTCTAAGGTAGCTCAGGAGTAAAGAAAAAGAATACAAAATAAAGATCCCTGGGTGAAAACCTCTTTCGAGGTGCTCAGGATAGACATACAGGTTGAAAACCTCTCTTGAGGAAGCCCATGTTTCTCAAAAAAGAAGAAGGAAGAAACAAAGGAAAAAGCAGAGGACATGGATCCACAACATGTTTGTTAATTGTTTTTGTCATTTTTTAGGTTTGAAGATAGTGGTTGATTCCATAAATATAGGGCCAACATCCTGTTATCTAGGAAACTACACTAATTGCAATCAACCATCTAGCTATAAAATTCACTTGTAAACAGGAAATTATTCTACCAACTAACAACTCAATATTTCATGCATCATCTATCTAATTTGTACTTTCATATAAAGTAATGTTCTATTTGTTAGTTTCAGCCTTTGTAGCCTTCCTCCAATGATCAAACATGCTCTTACAAAGTGATTTTAAGGTGTCAAGGTCAAATTTTGTCATTTCAGTGAGTCTTCAAGCAAAATTTGGTCACTAGGTATTAGGTCTAGGGTTTGCTTTTACTCCTTTCAAAGCTGTCCAAATGTCAGTCCATGTCACCATTTAGCTGAGTGTACCATCATTCAAAGGGTTTTCATCATCATGTCAGGTTCCAATGGGCCATTTTACACCTTGTTCATGCTTTAGTTTCACCTAGGTAAGGTCCATTTCCCTCTCCTAGGGTTTTGAAGGTAATTTCTCTTGGATGGTCAAATAATTAGCAAAAATTGTATCCAGATGTTCATACACCTTCCCCTATCCTAAATGTACCTTATTAAACACTTCCCATCACTGAGATCCCCCAAATTCCTCATTTTCGCACAAACCCTAGTTTCTTGCTACAACTTGGCAATTTTCTAGGCTAGGCCTGTGTTTTGCCTTTTTGGACCCCTTCCCCTCACTCAATCTTTGAAATTCAACTTTCTATTGTTTCCTGACATCCCTCCTTACTTCCCAAAATTTTCTCAAGAATTTATAAGCCCCTTATCCCCTTCATTTCGCTTCATTTTGACAAATCCCCTGTTCCACACATCGGGGTAGGTTTTACTAAAATGATGTTTCTGAGCAATAAAAGATGAATTTGGGAAAAATGAGAGAGGCTTTTTTCCAAAATAGGCTAAGGAAGAAAAAAATCATTCACGTTTTACAAAGGTGTCATGGTTTTAGAGAAATGTAAAAAGTACAGTTGCCTCGGGAGAATTGATGCACCTCTGAAGTGACCTTGGGAAAATCAAGTTTTCTCTTAGATTGGTTGGAAAAATGACTTTCTTGATTAGTAAAGTGATACCTAGACACAAAGAAATTTCTGATGAGCTATCATGAGCTCAATTGGGAGTTGAGGAACACCTTCAAAAGTTGACCGCAACAGCACTCTGCCTTGAGGCAGCCTCATTTGGCAGATTTTTACCAGTCTTGGGAGATTTGATTTTTGATAGGGAAAATGAACTCCAAATTTAAAAATTCTAGTTTTATTGGAAATTAGACTCAAATACCTTTCCAACGAGCTATCCCGCTCCCAATTTGGACACCGAGAAGGCCTCAAAACTTCTTCTGGAAAACGTTCGATGCATTGGGCAGGTGTCATGGCGCATTGGGTCACAATTTTCAGTGCATTTTTACAAGGGTGCGGGCGAGCTGCGCGACGCACACAGCCAAGAAGCTAGAAAATTGCCAAATTCGCTCCAAAATCACCCAAAATGTATGAATTTCCATCGATACAAGTAGGTTGAAATGCTCTCATGGTTTTTCATCCAAGATTGATGGTTGTTGATGGTGTTTGATGAATAGTGAAGTGTGTTAAGGAAAGCAAACCCTATTCCTTCAAAGTTGTCAAAGGAGATTGCTGCTAGGGCTTTTTGTTGGTCATTTTACTACCAAGTATCCCCCCACTTCATCATTCCCTAGTTCCATATTCCCCTTGCTTCCCTTATTTCCTAAGTTTACACACCCCTTAATTCACTAATCATATACCCCTATTCCTATTTCCTAAAACCCAAATACAAACCCCAAACCCTAACCCTATACAAAAACTCCCATAAAATCCCATATTTCCCTAACTAAATCTATCCCAACAGTCCCAAAATTTCCACTATTTTCCCCTCCCCTTATACTCTCTCATTTCACTATTTTCCCTTGGTAACAAAGGTCAAACAATCACCAAAAGGCAATCCAAGACAGTTTGACATATCAACACCTATTTCTTCAAGGCAGTTTGTCCACTAGCAGTTATGGCATCTGCTTCTTCATATGATTTTGAAGAGGAGACCTAGAGTGACTCACCCACAGAGGGACATCCAGTCAGGAGGCCTCATAGAGGTGATAGACATATCAGAGAAGAACCAACCACTCTTGTTGAATTGCAGGCCTGACCTCTTGCCATCTCTTGTTTCCGACATCAGTCATGTTATGAATTTTGTGAAAAGGTTGCTAGAATTTAGTTTCATCATGAGTTGGCTCATTTGTTTGTATTGAATTTACATGGTGATCAAGTCACTTTAGCTGGTGTCACCTTCACACTTACACCAGAATCCATTTAAATAGCAATCGACATACCTAACATTGGAGAGCCATGGAACAAGAGGCAGAAAATTGACCGACAAGTTGCAGAGAGCTCAATGGGTCATAAACTATTTGGAGTAGTGAAACAAACAATTGGAGGATCAACATACAGCCATGGAGTTACAAAACATTTGGAAGAACCGCCAAACTGCCCAAAGGCGGAGGGCAGAGTTCACTTCGCTTGAGCAAGAGATCAACGCTGATTGGGAATCTTGGCTTGAGAGGATCAACATTCATCTTGAGAAGTTGTTGACGAAGGCAAACAAGGACAAGGACATGCTCAGGCACATGAAAAATCATTATTGGGTACGAAATCATGTTTGCAAAGCGAGGATCAAAATCCTGAAGGCAAGACTAAAGAGAGCACTAAAATGATGCAAAAGGGATGATAGGCTCTGAATCTTGGCCGAAGTTTCTTTGGATGAGCATGATACTCAATGATAGACCTTTAGTCCAAATTTCAGCAAATTTGGAGAAAATTTTGTCAGTTTTGAATTTTTGGGCTTCAAAACAAATGTTCCTACCCAACGCGTAGCGCCCCTTTGCGCGCGCTTATAATTGGGAGATCCTCTGGAGGAAAACTTTGTATTTCTAGATTTGTTATGAAAATTTATGCATGCTCATGAATTACCTAAGGATTTCATCAAGTTCTGGGTTGCGTAAAGGGTCAAAAACACCCTAAAAATGGCCTTTCTGCCACTTTTTGCACCCACATGAAGCAGTCTTGGGAGATTGAAGTTTTGGAGGGGCAAATGACATCCAAATCCAGAAATTCCACTTGGGTTAGAAAGTAGATAGATAGGGCTTTCCAATGATCGATCATGAGCTCAATTTGGACTCCGGGAAGGGCCTCAAAATCAGCTCCAAAATTGTGCTACGCATAGAGATTTTGGGCGCGGCGCATAGAGAATTTTGGCCTATTTTTCACTCTTTAGCTCAGAATTTCGGCCAGTTTTGGCTAGTTTTACTTTTTGATGTTACTCTTGATCTAAATTGATGTAATTTAATGACCATGATGTAATTTTGGCACATTTTTACTTGTCTTAGCAGATTCATTCACCAAAAGGTGAAATGTGAGTGAATGAATCAGTTTCCTAGGATATGGAGGCAAGTTGTTTCATTGCCTATTTTTTAGTTCCTTGTTTAGATATGGTTGAAAAAACTCCTAGAATGATGAGCTAGACCCCTAGAGGCATGGGAAGGAGTTAGGCTTGTCTATATCATGTAATTTCTCAGTCATTTTTAGGGTGGGACACTTGGGATTGCTTGACACTTCATTGTACATTTGATTTCTGCATTTTTGGCAAAGGTAAGACCAGGGTTTTGCAGCACTTGTTGGGATCCTTGTGGATCTGTGTTTTGATGATGTTTTTCTTCATGCAATTGTAATTTCATTTATGTTTCATGTATGCCAATTCCTTTCTCTTTGCATCTGAAATTAAACAAATTGAGTGACAAAGGTAGAATTCATTGGCTTGCTGTGCTCTACCTTAAACTTTTGTTCAGTTTTACATATTTTCATCTGTTTGGAGAGGATTATTGTAGCCTCTTTCCCTCTTCATCTCCTCAACAATCTTTCCTATCCATTCATTTAATCTAAAGCATTAAAACAATTACCTTTCTTTCCCCAATCATAACTCTGCAAAAATTTGGCCTCATCCCCGGACCCAAATTTGCCTTTCCCTTGATTCCAACAAAAAATCCCCAAAAATCAAATCAAATCATCGCACTTTATACCTAGCCTAAGATTAGTTGTTAAATCAGTCATCTCAAGCCCCATCGGATTATCTTTTGCTGAGGTTGACCCGGAGAGAGCCCTCTCCTGTCCTCGTAGGGCTAGCTACAAGGTTGAGTGTGGTTTGATGTTGGCCTTGGATCCTACCTTTTTAGCCTGAGGTAAATCTAGGCTCTAACACTACTTGCCAAATATGTGATAAAGAAACTAATTTTATTCTCTCTTGTAGTGAAGGAAAAAGGATGGTTGGAATGGCCTAGGTGCTACCTATGATCATGAAGTGAAAGTTGGGGGGTCAACCTACTTGTAAACTAAGTCAAACTGGCATCACAGGTCAAAACAAGGACAAAATAGGTTGCTACAGACATGCCTACAGGAAGGTGCTACAAGATCCCTATATTGCTAAAGGAATATTTTTAATGCTACAAGAAGGTTTCAAAGAGGGTTTGGAAGGTAAGAACGATGATATAAAGGGATGGCAAGATGGATGAAGGTTGTGGTAGATGGATGGAAGGTGACCAACACCCCTAGCCAAGCTCAACACTTCAGGAAGGCCAATTTTGGACTAAGAGGGTTTCTCACGGTGACCTAAAAGTAAAAGCTCAAGAACAATGGTTGAGATTCATCAAAATAGAGTGGAGAAGTCCTCGATGGAGATGGTGAAAAGGTCCCTTTCCTACAGGTCCAACAATATTGCAACATCACATACACCTACTCTTCTTATCATTTATGAAATATCATAACCAATCATGGAAAAGATGAGTTGAATTTGAAAACTATCTAACTTATGCCAAAAAATCTGATCTATGCAATGAATTAACTTCTAAGCTACAAAAATTAAATGCAAAACAAGATAACTAATGTAGACCATCTCCACTGATGTTGATCCACCTAGGAGCAAGCCATCTCACATTTTGAAGATACACTCAGGTTGTTAGGGACAAAAAGCTAGGAAGCATGCCAAAGAATATGGAATGCCTTATTGCATAGTCTCGAAATGAGGGACTATCACTCTCCTGAAAGGTTGAGGAATGCATTGGAAAGGACACCCCTGTACAAAAGACTCATGCAAGGATTAAAAATCCAATGGATTGGACTCAAGCTCATTGCACCCTTGCTGCTAGGCCTACAGGAAGGAAGAAATAAAGAAGAGGAGAGGAAGTAACGGACAAACATAGAAAAGAATGCAAGCTTCTTTCCTCAAGAGGACACACCATTTGAGGAGCCTTGGGATGCCAGAGAGGCCACTAGGGCCATGAAAGACATGGAAATAGATGGCTGAGTTGCTCAGAGGATGAGAAACAACTTTAGTATAGAAGTCATGATGAGGCTCATCAATAGGTATAATGCCATCCTCCAACTTTAAAATTATATCGTTCTCACATTTATTTACAATTTTTGTTATATTATGCTTACTGGGAGGGGTGAACGATGTGTTGCTATGTCATGTGGCATAATATAGTTTAAATGTAGGAATTCGAACAATTTTGAGATAATTTCAATGCAGGAGCTCGAAGTAGACAACAAGGAGAAATTCTAGGAGGTTGTCCACCTCCTTAACTCCTTCAATCAACCAATATCACCACTTTAACTCTTATCAACTTGAAGTCATTGATAGCCACGCCACTGTAGTTCAAGGAAGATCTAGATCCACATTTCTCAAGTTTTGGGAGAAAAAATCTCTATTTTCTAGGGAGATGTTTCCAGCTACCCTTTTGTATAAATAAAAATGCCAAGGAACTCATTAGGATTCAAACTTTCATTTCAGCTAAGAAGATATTGAGCTCAAGAACTTGTAACTGTTGAAAATGCAACAAGATGATGGAGCTTAGTGAAAAGAAGTCGCCTTCACTAAGTGGTCCTGCAGGCTATTTTTGGCGCAAAGTCTATTTTTAGACATATGGATCATGGTCTATGAGTTGCAGGATGCTATTTGTGGATGAT
>APFE031683866.1:0-73957 GCA_000404065.3 Pinus taeda
AGGAAATTCATCTACAGCGCAGGAATTCGCCCAGTTTTGACCAGTTTTGACTTGAGATGGGATTTTTCACCCTCTTGGATGTAATTAATGTATTTTCATGTTACCATGACACTCATTTACCTATTCTAGAAGATTCATGCATGAAATAGCAAACATTTAATGAATGGATTGGTTTCGTAGTTTATAGAGGCAAGTTGTTTTGATTGCCTAGATTTTAGTGCTAAGTTTAGAAGTGGTTGAAACAGCTCCTAGAAGGATGAGCTCGACCCCTAGAGGCAGGGAAAGAGGTTATATCATCTATATTATTTACTTTCTTACTCATTTTCATGGTTGGACTCTTGAGGGAGAAGCTATCATTGTATTATTGCACTGTATCTCTGCAATTTTTGGCTAAGGAAGACCAGGGTTTTGCAGTCCTCTTTGGGATTCTTGTGGACTCATGTGTTCATGGTGTGTTTCTAAATGTTCTTGTAAGCTTTGTTAAGTGATTCATTTCCTTTCTTTACTTCTGCACATTAAACAAATGAAGTGTTAAAGTAAGAATTCATGCTTGCCATGCTCTGCTTTTAAGTTTGTTTAATTTCAATGTTTCTACTGTCTAAAGAGAATTCAAAGTTATTGTTTGCTCTCTTTATCTATCTTTCTTTCATTCCTGACCATCCACTTCAGTTAAAGGAATCAACACTGTCTCCTACCTCGCCCCAAGGAACCCCCTGCAGAAACTGTGTCCCATCCCCGCACCCAAAATTGCCCTCTCCTCAATTTGCCACCAAAACCCAAAAACCCCAAAATCAATCTTTCTGATCAGTTTACTAGCCTAATACCAGTGTTACCTTATTGGTCTTCTCATCTATTGGAGATTTTACGAGATAGACCGGAGAGAGCCTTCTCCTGCCCCGTAGGGCTAGCTACGAGGCTAAATGGTTTGATGTAGCCTTGAGGTTTACCTGTCTCAGCCTGAGGTGAAATTTCAAGTGCTAACACCAGCTTGATTTTTCATTATGTTCCTTTCAATGTTACTATACATATTTATACATGCTGAAGAATCCAATACCATGGATCGAAAACCATCGCATCTAAAACCATGTGTGAAAATCATGCACAAAACCATAAGTAGGTCCACCCAATGTAATACAGAGTCCAAAACAAAATTTTCCGGGGCGCTGCCCCAATCCCTACTGAGGGGAGTTACCTGCACCCCTCAAACCCCTTGTGACCTCTCCGCTACGCAATCGGCACAACGAAGGGGGGGCTACGCCCCCCCTCTAACCCCCTAGTTAACTACATGGGCTATTCGTGGAAAGAATATAACACAACCCAACATCATTTGCATCATTATTCCATTTAATTTCAGTATCCTTCTTTAACATGTCTATTACTGCTTTAGGATTTCAGCCAAATTTGGTATAAATCTCTGAAGGAATTTTATTTTTCCAATAAAGGATTGGACCTATTTCTTTCACCTAGGGGGATATATTTTCAATATTCCTTCCACTCTACTAGCGTCAATTTTTTATATCATCCTTTGAAATGATGCATCCTAGCAATTTTTCCTCTTCTAAACCAAATAATATTTCCTTAGGGCTAAGAGATATACCAAATTTTCTACATTTTTCAAAAAAATTCTCCTTAAATGGAGAAAATATTCCTCATCTATCTTTGAGAAGACAATGATATCATCTAAATAAATAACTATAAACCTACCTAATTCATTTGAAAAGGAAAAATCCATTACTCTTTGGAATGTAGGCCCAACATTCATCAGACCGAAAGGCATTTTCACATACATGAAAGTTCCCTAGGGTGTTGTAAATTTTGTTTTTTCTTGGTCATCGGAATGTACTAGAACCTGTTTATAACCAAAATATCCATATAATAAAGAAATTCTTGCTAATCCAACTACCTTCTGCAGGATGTGGTCCATTTTGGGTAGAGGATAGTTGTCTTTCAGATAACTTTATTGACATTTCTAAAATCAAAGCATAGTCTAATCTCCCCAATCTTTTTCCTAGTAGGAACTAAGTTTGATACCCATTTTGAAAATTGTTGGGTAGCAGAAGCCTCACACAACGGTTAGGGGGCTCGAAGCCTGAAGTTCTGGGTAAAGATAGGGTAAAGACTCTAATGAAAGCACAGAGCGTGAATTATAATAGGTTGAGTCAAAGGGTAGTCCACCCGAAAATAATGTAAAGAAATGTAAATAGAGTCGGCCCGCTCAGGGATCGTGGGCCAAGGAAAGGTATAAATAGAGCGAGGCTCTATGGGTAGAGATAGCTAAGTTTTTGAGATTGATGTGGAATATGAAATGTAATGGGTTTTTGAAGCAAATAGTCTGAAAGCGTCTGTAAGTCTGAGTCGAGGGTTGGGGTAGTAGATAGAGGCTCTACATCTCTGTGCATAGAGCCTTGCAAAGTCCACAACTGTGTGTGCAGACCCCTGCAGCTGAGTGCGTAGGGCAGATTTGGATGCATTGGGGATAAGTGGAAATAAAGATAAGTTTCTCTAAAAATTATGTGTTCCTTCTGAGCTATTGCGAATCTAGCTTTTACAATATCTGTTTCATTAATCTGCTTATTGTATGAATGTATGTGAATCTAGGTTCATTTTAAATGCACAAATCGGTTACATTGGTTAAATTTTTCCTTAAAGACCCTATTGAACAGATCTGATTTATAACCGCATCCTCTAATAGAATAGTGCACTAATAGAAAGGTATAATCAATATGGATCTGTGCGAATACCGAGAAGTGCGAAGCTGTAGACCTGTGCGCAAAACCTCCAGACCACATCTAGACATCCCTAGGGTGTAGAAACCTGATTCTATCACCCTCCCTTGATACCTCGGGTGAGACCTCAATCTGCGCTCCGCGGGCTATTGTCGAAACGGCCGGTAGCTGCGGGATTTGTTTGGCTAAATAACTCTTTTGAACATGGGTCAGGCCCATATAAGCCAACAAATGGTTCTGTTGCCGAGACCAAGATCTGCCTAAGGGGTGTCTAATGTGGGAACACTGGAATCCTACAAAGAAAGAGCTTGAAGAGTGGTGGGATCTGAAGATTCATGAGTTTGCGGTTTAAGAAAACAGAAACTCGCAGATATCAGAGGAAAAGTGGTTGGATCACTATATATTCACGGATATACACGAGATATTATTCACAACATTTATGATAGAATTGTACGAGTGGATCACGAAGTTAGCTGATAGCGTGGGGAGGTGCAGATTAGACTAGCCGATAGTGTGGACTCCAGAACTGGTGCGCAGGCTAGAAGCCACTGAAGATAAACTTGTGCATGTGGTAGATCACTGGTTAGATCAGATCATAGGGGTATTTATCACTGAATTTGTGATAGATACAACCGTAAGTTATAGTGAAGC
Source organism: Pinus taeda (assembly GCA_000404065.3). NCBI lineage: Eukaryota > Viridiplantae > Streptophyta > Pinopsida > Pinales > Pinaceae > Pinus > Pinus taeda. The sequence continues at coordinate 3,378 of APFE031683866.1, forward strand.
AGAAAGGGAGTTTCTCCAAGGACCGCGGGTAAGTACATCAAATCATTGAATACTTGGATTAAGATGCTGTTGTGCGAAAAATAGATTATGCGCGTATATTGATGTTTGGAGTAACGTGGAGTGGAAGGGGTTATTGAGGAGCAGGAGGAGTAGACAACAGCCCCCTAATTTCTATCTCATGGGAAAGCGAGGAGGATTTGGCTAGGTTCTCGCCAGGAAGTGCGGTCTAATTGATTAAAGAGTGCTTCCCACTGATACCACCTCTGTCTGCATCGCCACCCGCTTCACCCACATTGAGTCCATCCACACCAACACCAACTCCACCCCCTCCACTGCCAAAAGCTGGGATGGTGACTGCAATAAACTTACCGACATTTCAGGGTGTAGGGAATGAAGAGCCAAGTCGGTTCTGGTTTGTGATAAAATCTGTATGGGATGTGCAAGGCATAATAGATGAAAACATAAAAAAGGCTATGTTGGTTAGTGCACTATAGGACCGCGCACTGACATGGTACATAAATACTCAACCAAACATCCGAATGAGGGAATACCAGCTATCCAGGATGCGTTAAATAAATAATTTGGCCGACCAAAGTCTTAAGCCCAGTCAGTCATTGGATTCAAGGAGATAGCAATGTTGCGTGGTGAAACTCTGTGGGATCTGGACCAAAGGTTAAAAAGTACTATTCGTGAAACTAACATGAATTTGACAGATGGGTATCATTGCACATGGTTTATGGTTTTATTGACACCCAATCTGAGGATAGCTTTGTCACAACAAAAGATCTCAACCCAAGCCGAGGCACTGGAGACAACAATGAGGTTACACGTGACCCCAATACCGGACATAGGGTTGGGAGTTCAACAAATCTGCGTGCAACTTCAAAAATTGAGTTTGGAAATGCAAAGATTGAAGCAAGGAAGAATGTCCCGACCAAAGGTACGTCCGGAGGTAGGCTGTATTAAATGTAAGAACCAAGCGCATGACAAGGACCATTGCCCTGTCTTCATGAATTATATGGTAGGAGGAGGCCCGATTCCATTAAAAGTGGAGGTACAAGCAGGATCGAGTGTTGTGCCTATGCTCTGGTGCACGATTTGTCAGGTGGGAGGGAAGCATGCAATAGATAATTGCCACCTATTGCAAAAGTATACCCAAACCTCACTGCAGTTGTATTGCAAATTTTTGTTAATCGGTGGGACACGATGAGCGAACGTGTTGAAATTATGACTTAATGCTAGAAAGAACCCCAGCTTACTGGGTGCAAAATGAAGTGCGGGGAGGATTTCAAGCACACGGTCGAGGAAGAGGATTGGGGCCCAAACGGGCCATGGACAGTTAATTTGTTATAACTGTGGTGGACTGAGACCCTACGCTGGCGACTGCACTAACCCAACCAGGATCTCATGCCCCTACTATGAGCAGTTTGATCATGGATTGGTAGACTATCTAACCTTAATTGCCCAATTGAGTGAAAAGGGAGTACTCCAATATCCACCAACCCAGAATATCTAGATGATGCATGCAGAACCTCGTGAAGAGGACCCTAGTATAAATATAGTACTAGGAAGCGACGCAATTGTAGGAGGGAGTGAAGGTGGGAAAAGGTGCGACACACCTATGAAGGAACATAACACTGAGCTGGAACAAGGGAGGATGGGGCCAGGAGAAGCTCAACAGAACTTCCTGGAAGCTTCTACCCTAGGTAGGAGGGATCAAATGGAGTCAGGAGTGGACCCCTCCATGATTACTACCTTTCTTGAAACCTGCATGAAATTGTTGCGTGATCGTAAGGATGTTCAAGGGTTGCAAGAGCTGATCACCAGGTGTGCCAGATTTAGCGAATCCCAGGTCATCTAGAAGATAGGAAGACATGCTCTACGCATCGGACAGGAGATGAGACTGACAATGCAAATCGGTGACTATGAAATGGATCAAGTCATCCTAGATTTAGGCTCAGATGCAAACGTACTGCCTAAACAAACTTGGGAGTGTATGGGCAAGCTCACATTGCAATAGTCCCCAATTCAATTACGAATGGCCAACCAACATAAGATCTTACCAATGGGTTGATTGAAAGGAGTGATGGTGGATATTGACGGTGTAAGTACCCAGACCGATTTTTTAGTCATAGAGATTGTTGATGACAACAATCCTTACCCTGCATTGCTCGGAATTGATTGGGCCATAGACATGAAAAGGATCATTAACTTAAAAAGACGCAAGATGACATTCGAAAAGAAGTCACTACGGGTAGTAGTTCTGTTGGACCCAGCAGAAGGGGAATGCTACACCAAACCCGTACGTGATGGGGAAAGTGACGATGAACTAGATTGCAATTATTAGATAACAACACAAGACCAAGATTGGATGCATTCCGCTGATAATAGAAGAACCTCGTGGGAACCCAATAGCACCTGCACCATGGATTCCGAGGAGGAGGCAGAGAAATGGCAGAATTGATTACAGGAAGTTACGACACTCAACTGTAATATGGTGACCCAGTCAGTATGGCGTGTAACTATAGAAGAAATACCATGCCCATAAAAGAGTGGTGCGACAGCTGAAGTGCAGCTCGTCCCACCCAGCACATTATGCGTAATACAGGGGCAACACAGTGTGTTGAAAGACATGTTGCACGTGCCTAAAGAGGAGCCACAAAAGCTGAGATATAGGCGGTGGTTTCAAGTCTAGATTAGAGGACGTACGTGGAAGCCACGATGGCATAAAGTGGTAGTTCGAAATATGTGGGTGCACATCAGATGACTGACAACTCAACCAGATCTGCACGAAACGCAGGGTCACAAGGCCGGGGGGGACCATCTCTCTACGGCCAAACCGCCCATTACAGGTGCAACTCACTCCACTGGTGATGAGGTCCATGATAGAGTTCAGAAGCTTTGGGCAGCCATTCTGCATGGAAACCTATGATTTGGTGAGTTAGAAGAAACTAGGGCCCGAATCCACACACAAAATATGACGCTGGACGAAGCGATTATGGAGTTTCTATTAGAAGTTGCCTACCTGAATTACGGAAAGGAATTACCAAAGGAAAATGACATGGCTATCTCTCTTACCCTACTGCAAGTAGTGACCCTGCTAGCATGGTTGTGATTGCACCTGAGAGAATAGGGATGCGCACACCATACTTCAGTGGTAGAATCAAGGGAACGTATAGGGTGCTCGTGACCCAGGCTAGTTAGGAAACATAAGACCTGCACTAGGGGTTCACCCACCTGACTATCAGTAGGAGGCCCAGTCCCAGCGCCCCATGCAATTGGAAGAGGGTGTAGGATGATAAACCAGGATAATGTGAAGTTACGCGATAGGACCACCGCATACATACAAAAACAACATCTGTGTCCCTGGGGATTCGCTGCTGTGAAGGGGAGAAGGAAAGCGACAGTTGCAGGTATTGTTCATGATATGATGACCCATTTAAAGCACTATGAAGTTGGCGGTGGGTAATTAAGGCAAAAGAATAACTGCCAAAATCACATTTATGAGCTACTACAAGGGCAAGTAGCCAATTTGAATGTCGAATCATATATAATCAGAGTCAGGGTCATGCCACCACGGCTTACCGTCTTGCAACAAAATCTCCCTATGTCAAAAGCATGATGAGTGACGAGAAATTCGAAAATAGTCCGTGGTTTCAAGAATTTCCCAAGTATTACCAAGATGCAATCCTGAAGACGCAAAATCCTACCGCAGATAGCCTACAGACAGCCACGCCGTAGACCATCGAGCTCCCCAAATCTCCCCAGATGCCACGGACCAAGAAGGATCCCCAGAGCCTAATCCAGTAAGAAGGTCACCCCAACACCTACAATCTGGAAAATTCACGATGGAGGAGAAGGCTAAAATTGTTATAATTGAAAGTGAGGAAGAAGATGACGGTCCTCCCACATATGTCGAAGAAGTCCTCCCTGAATAAGATCCCATATAGCCAGTATGACGACCCAAGTATGTGCCGCCAAACAAAGGGAAGGCAAAGGTACTTGCAAACCTGGATGACGTTGGCCCAGAAATAATTACCCTGTTGCTACCAAAAGTTGTTACAGTGGAAAACTCAGTGGTTGGCCGTGTTGTGACAATGAAGTGCAAAGATTGGGACCTTGCCAATATAGTAAAATTTCCCCACCTAGTGATGGACACACTAATGGACTGGAAGGTAGAAGGGACGGTGACAACCCTACAGCCAAAGGAGTGGCTACAAAAGGTGGAAAAAACTAGATTGCTCTGTCTCTTGTCGATTCCTCACTTTCTCTGGCCCCCTATCACCATGTTGGTCATAAAGCAGTTGCTCTGTTTAGTTCATGAGGGCATATTATGGGTTGGTAAACTTGTCAGTATCACAGCTGAACTTGTTCATCAGGTTTCACAACTTCCCTGCGACGGAAGAGACCCTTAGGAGATTACTGATAAAGGTAACGATGTCGCGATGATAAAGCAACTAAAAAAGAAGTATCAGCTCGCCAAGGGACAACAAGGGTATATCATTCACAGTATCTCAGACAACACAGTCCACGTTGCCACTCAGTTGTTGGTAGGGAAAGTAATGAGGAAATGTCGTGGCACTGAGGTCCCCACCGTAGTTATCGCCCTTGCTGAGGAATGCATAGCTAGCGTATGGTTCAATTGGTTGCAATTCCTTTGTGAAGAGTTTCAGACCAATTGTTGCGACACAGAGGAGGAGGGAAAGACATTCCATTATGCATGGTTGCTCCTATCCATCATGATGGTCACCACTGACTTACCCGAGGAAAGCCAGTTTCTAGTCTTGGACCTGGAATGGTTTGAAGCCGCTTGATATGCTTCCCTTTGGGTGACAAGGGATGTGGGATGAATTTTCAATATCAAAATATTTTGTATATTGATGGACATGACTGTGCGTCAATGGATAATGAGTTACCCCACTTGACTGACAAGATCTATGAAAACATGAAGCACATTGTTGAATATAAGAAGACATGCATCATGTCTAGATCAAGGCGTGAAAGGAACCAACCTAGGCATGGACCTCACTCCAATTTATTTCCATTAATGATGTTATTGATGGGATTGTGGATACTTGGCCAGCGGTCTAGTGTGGACCCGCGGCAATAGAGCATGATGAGGCTATCATTTGGAGACAAAAAGAGGAAGCCAAGTGCGTCGCACAACAAAAGTGGAATGAACAGCTTGTTGTGCAAGTTAAAGTAGCTCAGGAGGTGGCACTCGGAGCAGTAGGCAAGACACAACCAGGTGGGGAGACATCGACAAAGGAAAAAGGCAGTTAGAAGAAACCACTCAGTCAGCCGCAACAGATCCTCCATCCACTGCTATGGGTGCCCCTTTAAAGCACTTAGCGACACCAGAGCAGCCGAAGCCACGGAAGAAGGCGAAGGCGTCTAAGACAGATAATGAAGTGACCACCCTAACTGAGGGTGACCTGAATGACATCGAAAATGTTGTTCGTGATGCCACACATGATGCAGTTCCGAGCAGTAGATTGTGTTGGGGGAGCTTCGTACGCAGCTACAGACACTAGGAATCCACATCATGCCAACAAGTGAAAGCACTGCTACAAGGGGTTCCAGTATGTCAACGATAAAACCATTACTAAAGACCCAAGTCGCCTATCCTATCACAATTCCAGCAGGCACGATGATCATCGACAACTTGGAGGACAAAGCTATGCTGGGATGACTTACAAGACTGGCACTAAACATAGCCGCTTTACCACGTGAAAGCTTGCAACAGCTCCAGGAAAGTGCCACGATAGAGCTCTGCACCTGGGAAGGCCATACTGAACAAATACTCTAGGAGCAGAAAATAAATCTCGAACAGCTGCTTCTCCAACGGGATGAAGCCATCACACAGAACCATCAAGTGCAACAGATTGTCGCAGAAGCTTGCTCAAGTGCCCCTGAGCCGAAGATTAGGGTTGATCTCCCTATTGAAACCCAAATTCAGAAGCTGGCTACTAGTTTTTGTAATGCTAAGAAGGAGTCTGCACAGATCCAACGAGAGCTTAGTGTGCAGATCGCAGAGTTAAAATTGCAGGCTCAGCCGGTGACGCCCCCTAAGATCATTGAGCAGCACAAGAACATCATCACTGATGGCCGTAAAATGCTTAGAAAGAAAATGAATGAATGTACAGACCTATTCATGCAGTCAATTGTCACGCTCAAAGCCCTTCAAGAGGATCCAACCCTTCAACGACTAGAAACCGAAGCTTGGGAGCTTCAGGAATCCTATGATATGATAAAAGAAATTGTGTCAATTGTCATTATTACGTAATGCTTAGCTAAGGTAAGGGAGGCCTAGGACCTAAAGTCCAAGCTGACACAGCTCGGTAGAAGGCAGTTGTGATTAAAGCCCGTCTCCATCCATGGATGGACAAGGCATTTGCATTTTTGACCACCATAGAGCGCAAGGTAGTCCATATGCAAAGCGAGTATGCCACTATTGAGACAGCGGCACCCAAGACTGAGTTTATGGCCACATGTGTGGAAATGATGCAACGGATGACGGAAGAATTTCCTGCTGGTATAAGAAAAGCATAGACGCTACTAACCACTCTACGTGAGAATATTACCTCTCCAGCTGAGTGACTCAGGACGAGTCACGATGATTATGTTGGGGGACTATTGGGTAGTGGAAGCCTCGCGCAATGGTTAGGGGGCTCGAAGCCCAAAGTTTTGGGTAAAGATAGGGTAAAGACTCCGATGAAAGCACAGAGTGTGAATTATAATAGGTTGAGTCAAAGGGTAGTTCACCCGAAAATACTGTAAACAAATGTAAAAATAGTTGGCCCGCTCAGGGATCGCAGGCCAAGGAAAGGTATAAATAGAGCGAGACTCTATGGTAGAGATAGCTAAGTTTTGGAGATTGATTTGGAATATGAATTGTAATGGGTTTTTGAAGGAAATAGTCAAAAAGCATGTGTAAATCTAAGTCGAGGGTTAGGGTAGTAGATAGAGGCTCTACAACTGTGTGTGCAGAGGCCTGGAAAGTCCATAGCTATGTGCGTAGACCCCTGCAACTGAGTGGACAGTGTGGATCTGGATGTATTGGGGATAAGTGGAAATAAAGGTAAGTTTCTCTAAAAATTCTGTGTTCCTTCTGAGCTATCACAAATCTGGCTTTTACAATATCTGTTTAATTAATCTGCTTATTGTATGAACGTATGTGAATCTAGGTTCATTTTAAATACGTGAATCGGTTACGTTGGTTAAATGTTTACTTAAATACCCGGTTGAACAGATCTGATTTATAACCTCATCCTCCAATAGAATAGTGCACTAATAGAAAGGTATAATCAATCTGCATCTCTGCCAATACTGAGCAGCACGGAATTGTAGACCGGTGTGCAAAACCTCCAGACCACATCCAAACATCCCTAGGGTGTGGAAACCTGGTTCCAACACCCTCCCCTACTACCTCAGGTGAGATATCAGTCCGCGCTCTGCAGGCTGTTGCCGAAAGGGCTGGTAGCTGCGAGATTTGTTTGGCTAAATAACTCTTCCAAACCTGGGTCAGGCCCATATAAGCCAACAAAAACCACAAGGTTACAATGATTTTGGCATCATACAGTTTCTTAACTTCTTTCTCAATTAGGAGAAAAAAGCATTGGTTTCATCTTTTTGATTTTTTGTTTAAAAGTTTTGTGGTCCTCTTTTATAGCGATTTTATTTTGTATAATGATGGTATCATAGAAATTTAAATCCTCATAACTCTAGGCAAATACATCTATGAATTCTTTGAAAACCTCTATATATTTCTGCTCTTCAGATGAAGGAAAAGATTTGGAAAATTTAACTATTTTAGAATTTTCTTTGGTTCCTATGTTACATTCTTCCACATCGGTTCCAGTAGGTTCTATTTTAGGTTTTTTAGCCACATCATTGAAATCAAATAATTCTTCCAAGGGAACTAACCTTCTAGGAAAAACATTATCCTTCAACTACAAAATTTCTTACTCTTCTTGAACTTTATCCAATTCATTCAGTTCTACTTTATTCATTATTTTATGTACATTTAATTATCTACATCAAAATCTATGTTTATATTGGCACAATCGAATTCATCCTTTGATTGCAATTTTTTTTCGATATGTTCATCATTACCAAAAACTTTCCAGTACCTGATGTTATCTGGGACAATTGGTCAGTTTTTAGCTTCAAATGTATACTACTGACTAGGGCGATAAGGCATTTTGCAAGTACTAGCTGAAGTAGCCAGACCATCAGCTATAATGTTTTGACCACTTAGAACTACAAATAACTCATACTCAACAAAATGTTTAAGGAAATCTAAAACAACATTCCTATAAGCCCTTAACCTTGGTTGTTTAGCTAAGTATTCCCCTTTGATTTTTTTAATTATGAGTTCAGAATCTCCATGAACTGAAATTATTTTAGCACCTAATTTTTTCAAAAGCTACAATCCAAGGATTAAGGCTTCGTACTCAGTTATATTATTGCTACATTGGAGGTTCATTTTACATGAATGTCCTTTAGCTTTTCTAGTTTGTGAATTGAAAACCCACACACTTGTTCTCTATCCTTCTTTCCTTACAACCCCATCAAAATCCATGTTCCATAAAGGCTCATTATCTTCATCTAGTTTTACTATGTTTGCTTTGTTTTCTTCTATCTCACACAAATAAATTTCTGGGTTAGGGAGTTATCCTTCTATACCTCCATCATTATACAAGATAAAAGGGTCTAGTTCTGAATGAACTGAATACAAAGGATGGTTGTTTGGTCTATCTGGACTAGTAACCATGTATTTCATTAGGGTTTCTCTGTAAAGTCTCTTAGGCTGACAAAAAACAAGTATGGTATAATAACTCATATCCATTTGCTGTGTGCCTTGCAGCTTCGCCCCCTATCATCTAGAAAGTAGCATTCCATATTTTGGGGGTATGTCTGCCACTACAATATCCATGACTATGCTTCTGGCAAGAATTTGAGCTAGGGTGACACGGAGGTCTTTAATGAGACAAAGGCACCTTACCTTGCTGGAATCAAAAGAATACAAGTCTTTATATGGCCTAGTAATGTCAAGATTCAGTTTCTCCATTATGGCTCAGGGAATTAAATTGTGTGAGGCACCAGAGTCGAGCATGGCATTATGAAGAATTTTGTCAAGGAGATTGAAACTGACATAGAAATGGGGAACATTTACATCTTGGGGTTTACCTTCTACCTCTAGACCAAACAACAATTCGGGCTTGTCACCACCAAGGTTTACAATATCTGTTCCTTCTCCTACCTTTAAGGCTTTCTTTACTTGTGTCTTGTATGCATTCTTATTCATAAGTTCAATGAGGGGGATTGAAATTTTAACTTTAGACAATTCATTTTCTATGCTAAAAGAGGCTTGTGGCTTCCCTATTTCCTTGAGGTTCTGATCATGTTTCTTAATATTTTCTCTTTTAGTATCTTCTTTGGATTGACTAGAGGAAGGAACATATTTAGTTTGACTAGAAGAAGGGATATCGGTCTGCGCTTTCTTTGGTTGATTATCAGCAGTAGTTTTGGAAGGAGTATCAAAGATTTTATAGGAGAAGCATCAATAGTTTTTCTACTCCTTGGGTTATATTTCCTATGAACTTCCATTATGGCATTTTGATATCCTTGTTTGTATTCTTTAGAATCTAAAGGAATAATTTCTGGTTATGGAAGTAGAAATTGACCTTGCTCTTATTTAGTCAAAAATATATGATTAATTTCTGTCTCCCCAAACAAATTGATTTGGTTTTCCTCTGAAAATTCTTCTGTTTCCACTTCTTCTTTGACATAGTTTTCCTGAAAAGCGGGCCTAAGTTGGTGACCACTAAGGCCCCTCTATTCCCTTTGTTTTATCAGAGGTGGATTTCTTCCGAGATTTTGATTTCTATTTTGAGAATTTTTTTGGTTATCCCTAGGAGGGGTTCTATTAGCCACTATCATCGTTTCCATCATTCTTTCCATGGTTTTGACTAGATTGTATTTTTTTTAAGACAAATGAAGAGGAGGAAGGTTCCTCCTTTATGGTAACCCTTATTTCAGTTTTAAGCTTGGCCTTTTTGGCTAATAAATAAGCCTCTACTTTAACAATGTTTCTTTGCATTTCTTCAAGTGTGGTAGGGTCTCTTTCTCTTAATTGGTAGGCCATGTCAACATCAAACCCTTCAGGGAAATGAATAATATCTAACCCTGGTGGGGACTTTATAGCAGCTGGAATGGAATTATAAACTTGATTAAACCTATCATAGTATTCTTCAATAGTTTCATTAGGTCCTCTTTTTAGATTTTTATATTCATTTAAAACTTGGAGGGGATTCTGTATAGTTTCCCATTTGTTGAGGAAAGACTGATGAAAGGCAGCAAGATTAAAGATTTAAACCATTTTCTTACCTCTCCATAAAGGATTTGGGAAAACAACCTCATCTTCACATCATCATCATCAACCTCTTGAAGGTCAAAGTAAGCATTCATTTTATCTACATGTTGTTGTGCAGTGAGGGCCCCGGTGCCATCAAACTAAGGAACCCTACTTTCATAGTCTTGAGGCATGTTACATAATTAGGAAGGTAAAACTAGGAGAGCATATCAGGCTTCCATGCCTGGTATATGGAGAGGAACAATAGATGAAACTGTGTGAGGTGTACATGTGGAAGGGATTAAGACAGTGTGTATTATACTTGATGATATTAATGGAGAGGTAATGGAAATTGTTGAGGTGGAAATAGTGGAAACAAGATGTAAAGATTGTGTGATGGGAGAAGAAACAAAGAATGACAGGGATGAAAGTTCAACTGATTGCTGGATGTAGGATTTGTGGATAGCTTGATCTAGGTCTGTCACTAGGACTTATAATTTTTCAAATTGTTAGAGAGCTTGTTTGTCAAGATCCTGGTCTACAGACTGGTGTTCAGATATGTATGGATTAAATACTGACTCATCAATGACAATTTCAACTACAAATATTTCAGACTTGGTTTTAAATAGATTGAGTTCAAAGGGTAGATCAAATTGAATGTCTTGTATGGTAACAAAACTCTTTGGAAAAGAATTAGCTCTTGGTAGAGGACTATTATTCCCTTGATTTTCGATTAAGATTTTCTTCCTTATCAATTTCTTAGGATTATCTAAGATATTGGGAGGATTTGGATATGGATGAGCTCTATTATGAATTCTTTTAGGAGCCAGATCTATATAGTATTTAACACACAATTACAATATGTACAAAAACTAGAACCTCAAAAACATTACAATCTCTATTCTGTCCTGAATTTCCAACTCCTATAGTTCTTGTCTGTTCTTGGAATTTAGAAATTTGATGAGGGTTGTAGCTTCCCTTAGTTTCTTCCCCAAGTCTATTCTTGTCTACCTGATTACTTCTTTGGATTTCTACAATAACTTGTGTTGTTAAAAAATGATATGTATAGAAGGCCATATCTGTGATGGCTTCACTAATTTCAGTCCATATATGTTCTCTGGCTTGGGCCAAGATATGACCCATCACTAATTCACAATGTAATTTCTCAATTTTTAGATTTAATTGATGGGTTTTATGTAACTCTACCACATAAAAATTATCAATCTTTAACTTCTATTTTGGCAGTGTCTTAATTTGAGCTTTTAGCTTTGCAATTTCTTGCTCCTGGATAGTTAGACTTTCCATGGCTATGACGAATTCACTTTTTGAATCTGTTGCAATTATTGATGTAGATGCAGAAGATCCTGTCATTGTGACCACTGCAATTGGAATTGCAGTAAGAGGAACTATATCTAACTACTATGCATGTTCCTTTTCTTTAAGCAGTTTCTCTAACTATATCTCCATATGTTTGATTTGGCTATTTAGCTCAATGAATATCCTGAAAATAATCTATTTCTGCTTATCACTCTCTCCTAGCTCCTTGGCCTTTGGATCCTCCGTAGTAGGCAACCAACTTCAATTGTTTTCTCAAGGCTACTATATCAACATCCTATTTCTTCAAAATTTCTTCAGCTGCCTTGATATATTTGGGATTATATCCGAACTTTATCACCAATTCCTCTAGTGAATTGATTCTAGTATCCTTGGATAAGGATGAAATCTTCTATAATTTGAGCTAGGATTGTACATTATTTAGTGATACCTATAATTTAGAAGTAGACGTAGTAGTGTTAGTGAGTGTGGAATACATCATCTCACTTATTTGTCTGTGCATCTGGTCTATGGGATGAATATGATGTGCATCAAAAGTGAACACAAATTCCTTGTAATCTACAGATGACCTCAGAGTTGGTATTTTGGATTTGATAAATTCTATCTGCATTTTTCCATTCTCTGAGTCGAAAGTTGATAGAAGTTTTTCCTAAGATATAGTTATTTGTTTCTAGAACTGCGTATAAGTGGAGGCTTTTAGCATTTCATTCCTTTGCTTAATTGCCTTGTATTTGGAGAAATTGTTGGGATCAAAAGTGTCTTGAGCCAAATCAGTTTCCTTTTGTGTCTCTATATGATCTATGAAAGTAGATGAAGGTAACGATCCTATGAAGATATCCTCCCCTCTGTTAGACACATGAGGACCTATCTTTACAATAGTATGTTTGTATTCTATGTCCTACTGAAAAACATTTTCTAAGTTGTTTTTTTTCTTCTTAGTATTAACTAAGAAATCATTTTCTCCTATTCATCAATGGGGAAGATTCTTCTTATCTTGCTCTCATCTCGTATTTCTCTTTAGGTATGGGTGATTTAGTGGTTGTAGTAGAGAGAACCTGCTCCTCTTCCTCCTGCAGTGTGTTTTCCACCCATTGAATTTGATTCATGTATTGCTCGATTTCTGGTCAAGGAATATGTGAATAAGGTGTGGTATTTTTCTCCACCCTTTGCTTTTAGATCAAGCCAAAAGGGTCATAAGACTAGGTGAAACTCAATTTAAAATTCATTTGCTTCAGCAGCAAAGCGGCTTCCTTACCAGCTGATATGGTATTGCAGAAAAGAGGTCCCACTTTGGCTTTGATCTTGAATTGGGCCTTCTTCTTGGCTACCAAAAAATGTAAGTCATCCTTGTGAATCATCTATCGAATGTACTCTAATAAGAAAATTATCATAGGCACAAATTTTGGCAGTTTGTAAGGTGGTATCTCACACCCATATATCCGAAATTTTTGCGTATGTCTGGTAAAGATACGAGTCCCCTGTCTTTACTTGATCACTGAGATGTAAGATCTTCTAAATGTATTCACCTATCTTGGGCTCCATATCTCTATGTAGGAGACATGCCACTATATATAAGGACTAGTCCACAAAATCTGTGAAAGAGAATTTTGTGGAATTCCTTCTCACCAAAGATGTCCATTGTATGACTAACTGAGCATTTCCTTTCTCGTCCATGTTGTGCAAGGTGAAAGAGAATTTGTTTGCTTGTTAATGAATAAAAATGTACACTAAAAAATAAGAGTATTTGAAACCTCCATCTATAGAAAATTGACAAATTGATCATGCATAGCTTCTGCAATAAACTAACTGTAATTAAAAATAATTGGTTGCTAACCATTGGTGAAAATTAATAAGAAGCCAACCATGGCCTCATTAACCCACTGGTCAGAGTGATAACTAAGAATGTAAGAAATGATGGGAATAATCTGCTTAGTTCCCTTAGGGAATATGGATGATGAATATGGAGGATTGGTTTTCGGTAATTGGGCATCTTCAAGCAAAAAAATTTCAAAGATCTTGGCTCTCTAGGGAAAAGTTAAATTTTTGTAGAGCTCTGTGGGAGAGTCTACTGCAAAGGCTTAGCTGATGATAGGATAGTAAATAGGAGCATTTAAGCGATGGCTTTAGTTCTTATACTGTTCAAAACTTCACCATTGCGACTTACAATATCTCTCTAAGTGGGGACATAACTCAATTGGCACTAGTAAATAAACTCAGGGAATAAATGGGTCTACAGGAACATAAACTGAGCTAATGTAGACTCCCATAGATTAATTTTATCATTTTGGTCAATGAATTTTTGTTTTAACCAACTTTCAAGTTTGAATAATTCGAATTCACAGTTGGTTTTAGAAATTTTATACTAGAGGTATAACAAGGGTACATGATCTAAGTCTACAGGTGGGGGCAACATAATGTTCTCTTCTAGCTTCTTTCCCTTTTATTTTCGGAGTTTCATTTTGGGAGGCATGATGAATTGCTGAAACAAGGAAAGGTCACGGATTACCTAGAATAGGAAAAATATGGAAAGATATTGAACTGGGCCCTTGATGAAAATCTGAAACAATAATGGTTGGGCAAATCAAACGGTCATTATGTGGCTTAAGAATCTGTAATAGGCTACTAATCATATGACAAAGTGAAGGAAAGGAATTTTACATTTTTTGATCATTATATAGAGTAATTTCACAATTACCATTAATATTATTACTGTTAATAGGGAGGGGTCCGTTGCATAGGAGCGGAAGGTAGTTAATGCTGCAACGACTTGCTGATAGGGCAAAAGGTGCCCTAGGTGGCAGCATAGGATTGGGAGGAAGTAATTCACTGGGACGAGTTTTTACAGTTGGGAGTAGTCATGGGAGTGGGGTCCATGAGGGTGAGGTGGAAGAGAGCACATGGAGGGAAGGTGGGGATAGGAGGTTGACGTGATGAGTGATGAGTGGAAGTGGCATAAAGTTAGCAGTAGAAGACTTTTCCGGGGGGGGGGCTGAGAGGGAAGTGGGTGGGGGTGGGAAACATCGAGAGGGTGCCACATAGCAGGCTTTTTAGACCCCCCCATGGAAAAAGTAGAGTTGAGCTCGGGGAGGCCCGAAAACATTCCCTCACCATTGATCCAGGTGTTTCCGAGAAAGCTAGTTTCTTTTCAATCGACTAGCCCTCTAGGATTGGCAGCTATCCTAGAAACAAACAGTTAAAGCAATTTGCGATTTCCTCTATGTATGATAGATAAGAGAGAGGCAAAGGAACCAACCTGGATCTTCTGCTTAACTCCTTGCTTGTTCTCTCCCCCCCTGACATAGCTTGCAACTCCTCTCCTACTTATCCCGCTTAGAGAATACCTGTAGAAACACAGTAACAAAACACCGTCAAAGCATCTTGATCTATTATATCATAAGCATTGCAGAATCAAAAATACAATGAACATACAATAACATTTACAAATAAAAACATTCACAAATACATGATTGTATGGAGGAAAACTCAAAGAACTTTATTAAATAAAAGGGAGAATTACAACCCAGCTGTCTGATCAGCATCATCCTCCCAGCATCAAAGCCCTCTTCACCTCATGAAAAGAAATATCATCCAACAATACAATGCTCTTTCTCATATACAAACTATCAGCACTTCCTTACAAATTACAAAATTATAGCCTCCAGATCTCTCAGATGAGGGATCCATGTATAGATGTGTGCAAGGGTGTGAGTCATCTCTGGGTTTTTTATTAGTGTCATTCCACTTGTTGTTTTTGGTTCCACTTGGAGATTTCTTGGATCTCTTACTCGTCCCTGGGTGAATTTAGAGAGGAAAGTGTCATGGGAGAAGTTTCTAGAAGATTCCATGAGCATCCACTTAGCAAACTGTCTCGGAAATTCGTCCATCCTTGATCATCGCACCCTACAGAAGGCCTCTTCAATATGCATCGCACCTGGCTAGTGTAGAAATCAGTATGCATCGCGCCCTGACAGTGGAGCAGTCAGTATGGTCTAGTTTTGGCTAGTTCTGGATGGTTTTTCAGGTGGAAATTTTGGGGAATGATGTAATCAGTTGAATATGATCCTTTAGGGTATGAAACAACACTTTTATGGGTTAAATATCCCTAGTTTATTAACATATAAGATTGGTGTTGCAGTGCCCAAATATGTCTATAACAGTTTCCCCCTAAAGCATGAAGTCGTAAATCTTTGATGTCAGGTGAAATGCTTTATCATGAGGATCTGAAGTTTTTGAATTGGAAGGTGACCTATATAAGATACAATACAATACATCATCATAATATAATTTTCATGATCTAGTTGAGGCGGGCATTCCCATGCTTAGCTTTATAAATTCATTTCATGTATAGAGAAGAGATAATTGTCTGTAGTTGTAGACTAGTGATTCTTCATGTGTAGGGTCATCATCCTTGGCTTGGATGACCATCTGTGTAGCTTTTGTGTACATTTGATGTCTTTATATCCTTGAATATAGCACAGCCCAAATGGATGAAATTAGATCTGGGGTCTTACATCTCATTCAATCTTCGCCCGATGTACAAGTCAATCCATGTGAAAAGATGTTATAAAGTCGAACATGGAAAGACATCGTCTGATTACCAGCCAATAATGTGAGCTATTAACAGGCACGAGAGGAATCACCGATAATGAGAATGACCCTCAAGGTACTATAGTACAATTCACGTGGTGTGAATATATGATCTGACGTCGAACACCACACAAAACCTTTTGGTTGAAGGCCATTGATGTCAACCTATTGCTGGAAGTGAGAAACTTGCCATCAAGGCATGCAAGCTTCAAAGTACTGAAAGGGTTGTTTCTAAGTCAACTTCTCAGATAATGAGCTGACATTGACAAGAAGTGACTCATTGTAGGAGGGCCTTAATGTATCCCACATCTACAACACAAAATGAAGTAAATGATTTTCTGGAGGTGAAAATGATCTGACGACACAAGGTTCAGGAATGGCAGTCATGAAAAATTGAGGGTGAAGGTATTGCAGCAGATGAGGCATTAACTGGATTGTGTTTTCTCAACTGAAAGACTTCTCTTGAACATATCGGCAACACTGAGATGGATTTGTAGCGTTAATCCCAAAAGATGGATGGTGTGGAAGACCAATGGTGAAATGACCAACGAACAAAATAACCCAACCCAACTCAATCATGGTGATGGAGTGAAAGTGTCATGTTCAAGAGCAACTTGCTACCATAAAATTCTTCAAGTTTTCTTCCCTTTTTCCCTAATAATTTCTAACCAGTACCTCTTTATTTTTGTCAAGCTTGAAGAGGATAACATATGCTTGTTCTATAATTTTCTCTTCGGACAAACTTGTTGCTATGTTTTAGCGAGTCTAGCGACAATGAAACTTGTTCTTGCCTAGGTGGACAAGTTTGTCACTATTGTTTTAACAAGTTTAACGAGAAGGATAACTCGGTCCTTTTCATGTTTAAAGAGTTTGAAAAGGGACAAAAAGGAAACTCCAGAAGTTCTTTTTCATAGCATAATCCCTTAAGTCCGAAAAAAGGATAAAATAATACAAAAGGGATGGATTTTTTATCACTTTAGCGAGAAAAAAAGACAAGCGCTCGAAATTTTTCATGAGATAATCCCTCAGGTCCAAAAAATATTAAAATATATAGGAGGGATGGCACTTCCCCTTACTTTAACGAGCTGTAAAGGCCAATAGCTCGACAATATTTTCATATTTAATGAGTCTGAAAAGAGTTTAAAGGAGACTTATTTTTTAGGAACGAGTGGCGTTTAGGGTAGCAACTGGTTCTGAGTAAGCTTGGAACTTCTCAAAACATGGTGATGTGAAGAGGTTGGCTAACAAGACCACTCATCGCAGTGGTTCCTCAAATTGGTAAACAGTCAAGTGGAAGCATATGATTGGCCAAAAGAATGGAGGTGATGGGCGGAACACAACCAAGGCTCAAAAGGCTGATAGCATGGCAATCACAAGGGTTATTTACCGAAGGTGGGTTCATTTTTTAATGAGCTTGAACCATGGGGAACCATGCTCAGTGGTAGGTTTATTTTTTAATGAGATTGAACCATGCGACAACATATGCTCAGTTTTTAATTTTTCTTTTTATTCGAACTAGAAATGACAAAACTAAAAAACTAGAAAAGACAAAACTAAGAAGCTAGAAAAACTAAAAAACTAAGGAACTACTGAGGTTAGGTAGGATATTTTCATCCGTGGTTAGACAAAACACTTACTTTTCTTTGTCGATAGTGTAGACAAAGGTGAATGGTGTGTTGGACCAATCACCTAACCTAAGAAGTTAAAAAGCTAAAAAACTAAAAAGCTAAAAAGCTAAAAAGCTAAAAGGCTAGAAAATGAAATTGAAAAAAGGGTTGCATGCCCCTAGCATGATGAAAAGGAGATTCTCTAATAACCATATGGAAATCCCTGTGGTTAAGAATGATGGTTTTTGTCAGCGGTTAGACAAAACACTTCCTTGGCTTTGTCCCCCAAATAGAAAAAGGTGAATGGTGTGTCAGACCAATCACTTAACTTACAGGGAAATTCATATGGTAGGATGGTTTCCACAGAGTAGATAAAACACTTCCTTGGCTTCATCCACGGAGTGGACAAAGGTGAATGGTGTGGGATGGCAATTCCAATCACATAACCTATAGGGAAACCTATATTTTTAGCTGGGTTCATCTGCTAAAGCAGACAAAGGTGCATGCCCCCTAAGCTTCGTTATAGTCACCAGACTACTCCCGGTAATCAAGTGGATGAAATGAAGGTTGAAGAGACACTCTCGATGCAAAAGGACCATTTAGGGATGATGATCGACTTTGAGCTATGCTTGAACTGGGGAATGAAAGCTGGTCAATAGTGACAATTTTTCCTTCATGCGAGAAACACATCACTCGAAAGAGAGTTGAAATAATAGCCTCCATGTTATAAACATAGTCACGTCCAAGGAGGAGATTGTAATCTAACAGTCCTTGGACTACCATCACATTCAAGTGAACGATTTTCCTTCCCAAAGTTATCAGTAACTTAGGAAGGATCCCTAACAGCGTACTAGTTCCTTTGTTAAAGCCTGATAAATTCTGAGTAACAAGCATAAGTGATGGCGAACCAAGCACTTTCCAAGTAGTTGAGGAAAGGATACTCACTAATGCCCCTTCATCTATGATAGTGCCAAACATGATCATTTTGTAAACTTGTACTGTGATCCAGAATGGTACATAAGAAGGAAAGCGGGATCTTGCTAGTCGATTACAATCAAAGGAAGTGACTAGACTGCTTATAGGAGGTACCAATAAATGGTTGAAGTAACCACTTGAGTTGCGGGAACTGGGGGATTCCCTTCCTATTATGAAGGAATGGGCGGATTGCCCCCAAGTTCATTGGACTCTGAAGTGATAAAGATAATTTGAACAATATCGTTCTCACTCTCTTGAGGAAGTGTATTATCTTCTGAAGGTTAAACTGGGTCGACTTCCATCTCGACATGTTGACTTTGGTCCAGTACGGACTCAGAAGATTCACTTTCAGTGATGGGTGTTTCGACCAACGATTGAGTTATGTCAGTCTGATTTTCAACTAGTAAAGGACTTGAGGTGAGTTTCCTGTATCTAGATGGAAGTCGCTACCGTGAAGCAGGATGGTTATGCAAGACTCTTTTGGCTTCATCCAAAAAATGACAACTGGGAAGGGTATGGTACCCTTCACATAATCTACATGGAGTTTTGACCTTTCCTTTCTGTCCATGAACTTCACTATTACTAGCTGATGGTGTACTATCAACATGATGACCAAAGTTTGATGACACTGGTTGGTGCGAACGGGGGGGCCATCTTCTCAAGATCTGAGGAATGCTTGGAAAATCCCAATGAAAATGGTCTCATCTACAAATTATGCAAGGAAATCTGGGAGATTTAATGTGCAGATTTTCACCTGATGATTCATGGTTGACCCCTTTCTTAATCGGCTTCTTCTTCTTCTCCTTCCCTTTCTTCTTCTTCTTGGACACCTGGTTACTAGCGTCACTATTTTCACCAAGAAAAGAGGAAGAAGGGGAGGGAGAAACAAACGAAGAAGAAGGTGAAGGATCAACTTTATTATCAACTGGATTCTGATTTGATTGCAGAGGAATCACGGAATTTTGAACGACAAAGGTTGAGAATAGCCATACTGGCAGGCTAATTTTTATTCCTGGAAGGGACAATGTGGCCATATATGGAGCACCAATATTTCCCCAAGAAGAAAATGGACTAAGATTCCCCTCAAAAGGGATTCCTTGATTGGTGGATCCCGGATTTGTCTCCATATATCTCAACCTAGGATCAACTAAGGAACAGGGATGTTATTCCGAATTAATAATTTTTAATGATGCTTTGACACAACTTTTCTTTTTCAATTTTTAAGAGTCGAGAAAAAGCTAAAGATGACTCTAGTCCCCTTCGATTTTTAATGAGTCTGAAGTGACAAGTGCTCAGATGGACCTTTTCTTTTAAGGAGTTGAAAAGGAACGAAAGTGACTACTCTGGAAATCTAGATAGAGGGATTACCAAATCGAAAAACTGAAATATACACCTTGGTGATAAATTAAAGAGAAATTACCAAGGACTTATGAATGATAGTCAATCTTCCCAAATGCTGTGTTCAGTTCATTGCGATCGATTAGCACAAGTCCGTGCTAGCACTTGTCCTATCAAAGAGGAGGAATCACCCAACCTTCGATGAAAATGATAGTTACTAGTTTATATGACGCCGGAACACGTCTCTAGCCTAGACCTCTAGATGTGTTGCGTTAGGTTCCAAAGCATTGTTAAGTTCATTAAAATTTATTTTAGAATTGATCTTGTTTAGAAGTTTTCCTTTCAATGGTTCACCGTGTGATGTAGATGTAGAATTCCTAAAATGCAATCTACAATGATAAACAATCATTGTTTATTTTGAGCAATGAAAATCCTAGCTACTAAGGAAAGAAAATTAGATTCTTTCAAAGAAAGAGCAAAGAGTACACACTAAATGCACTTTTCCTAAATAATTTTTTTCACACAAGCTAAATGTAAATGCAAACGCATGTATTTGTTTTTCTTTCCCCTTAATGTGAAAAATGCCAAAGACAAAAACTAAGTATAGCAAAGATCTGAAATATTTTACTCAAAGCGACATTTCGACAATTTCTTTTTCAAAATAGAAAGGAAGACTAAATGATACTTTTCAATTTCGAATAGAAAATGCTTTCGACACTTCAAATATCAAAAAATCAAATCAAATACATGACAAAAAGTTCAATCGACTATCCATGGAAGAAAGACTCTACGACACTTCTCTTTTTGACACAAAACAACAGTTACGACACTTTTTGTACCAAAATGACAGATTGATTGAAGCAACTTTTCAACAAAGGATTGTAAATGATGGACAAATAAATAAAAACATTTACTAATCCTAATCAATGGAGGTTGAACTATGTGATGCAAGCAGGCTTCAGTAATGAGGTACTGTTCATAAGCATCAAATCAACTAAACATAGCTAAAACAAGGACAAAAACCCCAAATTTCAAGAAAGGCAATAGGTTCAATCAGTCATCACACCTGGGCTTCACAGAAATAGGGATGCATCGCACTTGCTACACTTGGGAAGTGCGATGCATAGTGGTTTACTGTGACAAACAGTGCGATGGGCCAGGGAGCACAACTGAAGTGGATTTTGGCTCAAATTTGCAACTGATTTTAGTGAGTTAAGCTGAGCTATTATGGATAGTAAAGAGAAAAGTACAGAGGAATGATCTTGAGAGGTTACTGAGCTACCAAAAGGGCATCTAGAATTCTTGTAAGTCAAATGTTCAATTCGTAAACTAAACTGGAGATTGACTGAAGCAGCATTCATCTACTATGCAATTACAAAGCAAGAGCAGTTCGAAGGCTATTTGGCTAGCTTCAGGCTCCGTCTATAGTTTATAAAACAAACAAAAACAACAAAAAAACATCTATTCGATCCCCAGTGGAGTCTACACCCATCACAACCTACCTTTGAGCAAGGTGGGATGCATACTGATTGGCTAGTGTACAACTCAGTATGCATCACACCTTTCAATATAGGCTAGGTACAATGGTTGGAGAACAAGTTCCTCAAACCCCAGGGGGGAAAAATGGAAAACCTTTCTCATAATCAAAAAAAGATTGAATGAAAACGAAGAGCTCAAGGTTAGCTCCTACCTGGTCCCGACGACGCGGAGAATAGTCCACCGGATCTCCCAAAATCAACTGATGAAATTTGAGGGGGGAAACCACTCCAAAGCTCCAAAATCCCAAATTTGAAATGAAATGATGAAAGTGAAAGGTAAAACTACTTTTTATATTTACTATTCACGTACTTCAAGTAAAATGTTAGTTTTAATTCATTTTTCGTGCATACCTCTAGGATTGGTAGCTATCCTAGAAACAAACAGTCAAAGCAATTTGCGATTTCCTCTATATATGATAGATAAGAGACAGGAAAAGGAACCAACTTGGATCTTCCGCTTAACTCCTTGCTTGATCTCTCTCCCCCTTGACACAACTTGCAACTCCTCTCCTACTTATCCTGCTTAGAGAATACCTATAGAAACACAGTAACAAAACATCGTCAAAGTATCTTGATCTACTATATCATATGCATTGCAGAATCAGAAATACAATGAACATACAATAGCATTTACAAATAACAACATTCAAAAATACACAATTGTATGGAGGAAAACTCAAAGAAAATTATTAAATAAAAGGGAGAATTACAACCCAGCTGTCTGATCCAACATCAAATCCCTCTTCACCTCATGAAAAGCAAGATCATCCAACAATACAATGCTCTTTCTCAGATACAAACTATCAGCACTTCCTTACAAATTACAAAATTCCAGCCTCTATATCTCTCAGATGAGAGATCCATTTATAGATGTGTGTAAGGGTGTGAGTCATCTCTAGGTTTTTGATTAGTGTCATTCCACTTGTTGTTTTTGGTTCCACTTGGAGATTTCTTGGATCTCTTACTCATCCCTAGGGGAATTCAGAGAGGCAAGTGTCATAGGAGAAGTTTCTAGAAGATTCCATGAGCACCCACTTAGCAAACTGTCTCGGACATTTGTCCATCCTCACTCATCGCACCCTACAGAAGGCCTCTTTAATATGCATCGCACCTGGCTAGTGTAGAAGTCAGTATGCATCGCACCCTGACAGTGGAGCAATCAGTATGTCCAGTTTTGGCCATTTCTGGATGGTTTTTCAGGTGCAACTTTTGGGGAATGATGTAATCAGTTGACTATGATCCTTTAGGGTATGAAACAACACTTTTAGGGGTTAAAGAGCCCTAGTTTATCGACATATAAGATTGGGGTTGTAGTGCCCAAATATTTATATAACACCAGGTGGGGGGCGATCTCATCTTTTCGTTTTCTTCTAAAGTTATATCTTGGGCTAAAATACATATTTCCAACTTTATTACAAACACATTAAGGTGCAATTAACCCTTACTTAAGGTATGGCTAATCAAAAACTAACTTTTCCTAAAAAATTATTTAGAAACAATTCCATGGTGAATTTGAACTAGCGAAGCACACTTTTACTAATGCTTCCTATCAATTAATCACGATTAAACAAAGTGATTAATTTAATCACTAACCTAACCTATTGTATTCCTAGCCTAATCATGATTAAACAACGTGATTAGCCAAATTATTTATAATTTTCTTCTTTACCAAGTGGCATTTAACAAACTGCAAACTTTATTCAAAATTTGTAAAAGTAAACTGATGCAATCTTGATTTTTCTTGGTGAAATTTAGATTTTCTCACCGAGGGGGACATTTTCAAAAATATTTTTTTGTTTTTTGTTTTTTTTGTTTTCCTTTCATTTCTTTGTTATATTTTTTTTGTCCCTTACAATTTACTCTCTCTCTCTCTATCTATCTATCTATCTATCTATCTATCTATCTATCTATCTATCTATCTATATATATTATATATATTATATATAATATATATATATATATATATATATATTATATATATATATATATATATAGATTCTTGAAATAAATTTCAAATATACATTATTACATTTTTCAAATATAAAATCATCAGGTAAAAACAAATCCTCCTATGAAATATAGGACCCTAACAATGCCAAATAAATTTATTGATTTGTCTTCCGCCACTTCTAAAAGATATTAAGAACAAGATAATATGACAGCCAAACAAAGATTGTATGCCAAATTTACGACCCTCTGAAGTTGACGTTCCAACTTACCCCAACGGGGCCCACAAGATTTTGGCGCTTCATCTCCTAGGGTTAGGTTTTTGGATGTGTAGGGTTTCTCATTGTTTCTAAATGATAAAAAGGCCATGGAGCCTCATTGTAGCACAGTTCATAGGTGTGTAGCCACCACATCTCTTCTCAGAGATAAGCTATCATCATCTGAGCTATTTTATTTCAATTCTTTATGAAATCATATTTTAGTTCTTTGATATTGATGACATGAAGTTTTATTTCTGCTACATCTCGATGTTTATGTTTGTATCTATACTCTATTGCATTCATGTATAAGTCTTGATCAGACCAGCCTCACAAACCCCAACGTTCTCCCATTGTGGAAGAAACTAAAGATGAGGGAGAAAAATATCCTTTCAAAATTTTGCTCGAGGAAGCCCTCGAGTGACAGAGGAATGCGATGATGGATAAATTTACCTAGATCCTTTGGCATCTACCCATATGTGACGCATCTTCATCCATCAGCCTCTCTGGAGGCACCACTCCCTTTAAGGTGCAAGTCAACTTTGAGATTCCCATATTTGAAGGCCAAATAGATGCAGATGTCATAGATATATGGTTAAATATTTTTGAAGGTTAGTTTTTGGTTCATGAATTTCGAACTAGGAAAATATTACTATTGCACTCCTCAAAGCCGCTCCCCATGTCTAGGAGTAGTGGGAAACCTACTGTGAATAAAAGGATGAGAGGGAATCCTCATTGTTTTTAGCCACACCCATTTGGAATTCTTTTCGAGATGCCATCAAGGAACAATATTACCCTATTGGGAGCTATGAAGATAAATACATAACATGGACTACGTTGCGGCAGGGAAGGGACTAAGACATTCCAGATTTCACAAATATTTTTCATACCCTTCCCACGAAGTTGGGTATCAAGGATTTTGAGTGGAATTTGGTACTCAAGTACCACAACTATCTACACAAGTACATCCAGGATGAGATGGAGTTCTTGGAGATCTCCTCTCTTGGTTCTACCTATCAATACATAGTTAATGAGAAAAAATTTAAACAGAAGAAGCGATACTTTGGATCTTTGAATCCAAAGCAAGGGAAATGCGCCCCAAACCACAAAATGAAGGACAAAGCCAAGGCAGGCTGACCCAACATAACCCGTCAAAGGCATAAGTATAAAGACAAAGAAGCAAATAGGGAAATGATGTGATTTCAGTAAGAGGCCCACTCACAAAGCAAGTGAGTGCCAAGCCAAGAAGTCACTAGTGGTTAAGCTGAAAGCTTCCAAATCAGATGCATGTTCCAAATTTGAGTCAGAACCAGATAAGACGAACAACAAAGGGAAGTAGATTATTGATGCAGAGCCCAGTTCCACTATTTCCACCACCAAGCTTCAGAATATTGAGCCCAAAGATCCAAAGGAGGGGGAGAAACTCTTCCACTCACAAATGTCAGTGAAGGGTTCTCCGCTACATTTCTTTGTCAACAACGGAATCTAGAAGAACCTCATTTCTACAGAGGTCTTGAAGCAATTTGGCCTACTGACCACACCACACCTACAGTCGTACACCATGGGGTGGCTTCACCAAGTATGAGATCTTCATGTTAGCCATTAGTGTCGCCTTCCCTACAGCATCAAGCCCTTCATAGATGAGGTATTGTGTGATGTTTCTCATCTTGAATCTTGTGATGTATTATTAGGCCAACCATACTTCTAGAATTGTCATGTTGTGTATGAGTCTAGGCCTCGCACTTTTATTATTTATTTGGGAAACAAATTATACAGGATACTGGAGGTAGCACCACCTATCTCCATCTCTTCGGTCTATGCAAAGAAATGTAGTAAGATCATTTCCTAGACCAGGAACTTTGTCTTCCTTATGATTCACCCTTAGGGAAAGAGGAAGGTTGTGGCCACATCTGAGACCTCTAGACAAGTTTCCTTCACACAGTAGTAGAATATGGACAACGTCAAGGAGGAGTAAAGGAATATCTTCACCTCACCCACAAGGATACCCCTACATTGTTAGGTCAAGCACTCCATTGATCTAACCCCGAGCGTACTGCTACCCAACGGGTTGATCTATCGATGATTTTTTCTAGAGAAAAATGAAATCAAGAGGAGGATTCAAGAGCTATTGCAGAAAGGGCACATCAGGCCAAGTTCATCACCCTTTGGAGGCTTGATCATGTTGGTACAAAAGAAGTATGAGACTTGGGGACTCTATGTTGACTATCGGGCACTGAATAAGATCACTATCTAAAATAGGTATCCAATCCCATAGATTGATGACCTTCCAGACTAGCTCAAGGGAGCCAACTATTTCAACAAGATTGACTTGAAGTTTGGTTATCTCCATGCACCAATTGAATCCTTTGATGTGTGTAAGGTTTTCTTCAAATCCAAGGGGGGCCTTTTCGAATGGTTGGTCATGCCTTTCAGGTTGATGAATGCTCCCGGAACCTTCATGAGGCTGATGGACAACATATTTCATCCTGCTGATGCGGTGAATGTTCGCTATGCCAACAAGGGGAACTAACCCGATCACAGACCCCAATTAGATCCTCTTTTGTTTGTAGTGGCTAGTTCCAACAGGTTTTAAAGGATCCTGTAAATTGTTATAGGTGTTGAACAATTGCTTCTTGGAGGAAGACTTCAATTACATCAACAAAAGAAACAACTAACCTATGTATATCAAATCCTATCTACACTAATTTTAACTACTTATGTTAATCCTAACTATTCTAATCTATCCTGCAGGAGCATAACAAAAAGAGATTAAACATCATATATAGATTCCAAGTCCAAATGAATCAATTACTAGTTCACAGATGAACAAGGTTGTATTAAATGTTTATTGCAATCTAATTACTCGTACATGAATACACATTCCTTTCCATACAAATAAAACTTGCATTTGATGTTTAACAAGGTTTCGAATAAGCAACCACTCATGAATTAACCATGGTAACAAATCATATTTGAATAACCAAGACTAGTCACAAACTGTCTATTATCAATATGCATAAAAAAAAAACACATTTATATTTATGCCAGCAACAACACCCTAATTCTAAACACATGAAAGAATAGGAAAATAAATCCGAAAAAATGGCTCCTTCTTGACCCAAACAGTCTCCTTTATTAATACAATAAATCAAAGCTTTTCTGCCCAAAAAAAGTTCCCCCCTCTATCTCTGGAGGTAATACTTATACAGTGAAGACTGGCCCTCCATCTTCTCCCCCGCCTTTCCACCTCCCTCCTCTTTTCAATATACAAGCGTAGAATCGGTCGGTGAAATGACTCACACGTAAAAGCCACATTTGCTAGAGTGTTTCATTTCCTCGGGAAACGAATAGATGCCGATTGAAAGGAGGAGGTATGCATGTCATTTTTTCATGATAAGGCCTGAGACCACATAACCTTTGGAACACACAAGTAACACATGGAAACTTGATT
The DNA here is from genome assembly GCA_000404065.3 of Pinus taeda. NCBI lineage: Eukaryota > Viridiplantae > Streptophyta > Pinopsida > Pinales > Pinaceae > Pinus > Pinus taeda. The sequence continues at coordinate 30,770 of APFE031683866.1, forward strand.
GCCAACTAATAAAGCCATATCTTTAAAAAGAACACACCCGCATATATAAACTCTTCATATCTGCTCATGCATATTTTACTCGGAGCCATACTTGATGCTTATGCATCCGTTCTTTGACCTCATTTGCCTTCTCTCGATCCTCGCCTGCAGAAATAACCAACATCAGCTATGCTTATGAAAATATGATAGAAATGCCTAAAAACACAAATCTTTCCTTCATTAAAAAATTTATAAAATCACAAGGAACAAATGTGAAAGAATCAGCCCTTGGTTCAGGAAAGGTTGTGATGCGATCATGTCGCAATGGCTCACTGCAGCAGGCAATTACATGCAACATCACCCCTATCAGATTTTCCTTTGAAAACCTAGACCACAACATTTTATCGGAATACATGGGAAAACTTGCACCTGAACCATAAGGCCAGACTTCAAATACTATACACCCAAACATATAATTATCACAGGGTTCACTCATTTCCCCTTCACATATCGCATGGGCTTCACTTTCGTCGACGGCCAATTGAGATTAGCGATAGGTTGGACCTGAAAAATATATATGTTGCGTTTAATAGTCCCGACGGGTTCGGTATATCGCATCGCGCCTTACGTATAAGCCCTGGGCTCCGCCGATTGCGATATGCGATTAGGCTGGACCCAAAAGATACATATGCCATGTTTAATAGTCTTGGCGAGTTTGATATATCGCAGTGCACCTTGTGTATAAGCCTTGGGCTCCATCAATTGCAACTTGCGATTGGGGGGAGCGGACCCAAAAATATATATATTGTGGTTAATGATCCTGGTGGGTCCACCATATCGTGGAACGTTTGAAGCTTGGTCTTTGGGTCTTAGCAAAGTGCGATTGTGATTTGCGATTGGAGGCCTGGTCGCATTGCATTTATTCATGAGAGATATGCCTTGCCCTTAATTAGTGCGACCTGCGATATACGATAAAGGTATGCAAGGAGGATGTGTAAAGACTGAGGAAGTGTGGAGATGTTAAGTCATGAATGCTTTGCAAAGCATTTCTATTATAAAAGAGTTATAATAGGAATAAAGATGCGATAGAAGTTTTTGTGGGTCGAATCCAAATACAACCATAATAGAGAGTGGGGGTTGGTTATATGCATGGGCATAGAGCACCATGAAGGTTTATGAGGAGTGAAAAAGTACCGATGAAAGCACATGAATGAAGGACAGACTGGATTATAAATAATTCATTCCGTAGAGATTTATAAAGGGGGCATGATCATTCATCTTAGAAGACATAATTCCATGTAACAACTCCAGTTAGAAACGAAAGGTCAAATGTCTAGGGGACCCATTCAAATTTGCCACTAGAGCAGGTTTTAATAGGGTGGTGGTTGTGGCCACAACAAATGGCGAACCGTTGGGTGAACCAGTTATCTCTGTTACCAAATAAACTCTAGATCTATAGAACATCAAGGTGTTAAGATAAACTTGAAATGAAAACTGTATAGATGGATAGGCATGGGTTCCACTTCAGCATTTAATAGCTTTAAGCGGGATAAAGACAAATAGCTTCTACTTACTGATAGGGTTTTGACAGGCATTCTCCAATGGTCGTATTAAGGGATTTATTTACCTTCCTTTACCTGTTTTCTACTTTCAAAATCCTTTTGAGGCCATCACCAGTCTGTAAATACTTGTTTAGGTGTGTACCTCAGCTCTTTATTGCTCATCAAACTTGATGTAGACATTTTTATCTGCACTTTATGTAAGAATTTTAATGCTATACTTTCGTGTGATTGAATGGGGCACAGTAATGGATCATGCCATATTTTTAAACCGCTTAAGAAAGGTTGGGCTTGCTGTGTCAACTGGTACTCTGAGTCCAGTAACAGTCCCTACTCTAATTGGCTTCCCAAAAAACCTGTCCTTCCATATTGGCACAAGGACTCAACATTTCATTTTCTTTTACATAAGTCCTTCTAGTTTTAGGCACAAGGACTAGAGCACAATTAAATTTTCCACAGGATATACGACAACGAGCTTAGCCCATGAGAGGAGGTTTACTTGTAAATGACAGATATTGGAAATTTTAGTGTGGTGGACAGAACAAATGGAGAATGATTGTAAACCTTATAGTCAAGTATAGGCTAGGTCTGGATGGGATTTTTAGAATGCAGCATTCTGCCATGCCAGTCCAGCTGTGGTTACATATTTTTCATTTTCTAAAGATGCCCCTACATGCTCCGGTATCTAGGTTATTAACAGATCCTACCTAGTTCCCAACAAATGCCAATGAGTGGCTCTGATTTGAATTTCACCGTTGATTTTCCAGTTCTCATAGTCTCATTGAAAGTTTGCTTGATTTGCAAGGTAACGATGAATTTAGGATTAGCATACTCATCAATAGGTTACCAAGGGAGGCAAAATATGAAGGTGGGGAATGAGGGAAATTTGAAGAGAGTTATAAAGTTGAAAATGAGACTAAAGGACCAAAATCAATTGGCTGAAAAGGACTGAAATTCAAAAGGAAAAGAAACTTTGCGTAAAACAGGAAAGGACAGGACAAAAATTTAACTAAGTTGACAACAAAATAAAATTAATCCTAACCTACTCATGAGGTAACCACCATGTGGTGGCTATTGGAAGTGTCTCTTAAGATGTTGGCCATTAACAGTGAGTTTTTCAGTTTCTTCCTGTAAAGTTTTCAATCTGTAAGTTCCCTGACCGCTTTTTTTTCAACTTGGAACGAGCCCAGCCATAAGTGTTTGAATTTCATGTGCTTACGTTTAGGCTCACTCAACTTGTCCCATTTCAAGACAAGCTCACCGACTTGGTAATCTTTATCTCCTATCAGCTGGTGATCAAACCATCTCTTCACAATCATTTGGTGATTCATGAACTTGTTTCCGGCATTATCTCTCAATTCCTCCATCCTCACCAATTGGTTGATCCTCTTGTGAAGTAAGGCTGAAGGGGTCCCTTTCGAGGCTTGGGAGAGCTGTAAAGAGGGAAGGGTAATGTTGGGAGGCAAGATGGCTTCCTGTTCATAGATGAGGAAGTATGGGAAGTTTCTTAATGCTACCTTTGGGGTGACCTTATCAGCCCAGAGGGCGTTTGTTAGAGCATTGTGCCAATTCCTTTGGTTGTTGGCAATAGATTTACGAATTATACGAATGAGATTTTTATTTGAGGACTCTGCAACTCCATTTTCCCTGGGGGTAATAGCCTGATGCATATCTTATGCGAATTGATTTATCGATAGCAAATTCAGTCAATTTTAGTGATGAAAAATAAGAAGCATTATCAAATATGAGAGTGTCAGGGATGCCAAACTTGTTCTTAATAAATTTCTTAATAAATGATATTACCTCGTCTTCACTCTCATTCACAAGCCTGTCATGCTCTTTTTCATCAATGAGTGCATTTTTGAATGTCTTCTCGCAATGCGGGAACTCAAGGATTTGCTTGTCACCTTCGAATACCTACCAATTTGAGATGTTATCAGGTACGGATGGTTTGAAAATCAATTCAACATAATATTTATTCTTGTTTAATCTAAGATCATGAAAAAGTTTTGCAGCCATACCAACCATCAGATCAAGATCTTGGTTTTGCCATCAAAGTATGTGTATGATATTAAAAGAATCAAAACTGTCAATTAAGCTCCATACCTCATGTTGGTATCTCACTAGGTGTGGTGAATTGCAATGTATCCTTTTCCTTACCTAGTCCCCAATCATCTGTGAGTCGCCAAAAACTTTAAGATTTATCACCTTCATATCAATGGCTTTTTTCAAGCCCTGTAGCAAGCTTTCGTATTCTGTCGTGTTGTTGGTGCATGCGAACACCAACCGGCTAGCCATCAGATGTTGGTTCCCTTGCAGGTCAATGAGAATGCTCCCAGGACCTGCACCTTCAAGGCAGTTAGAGCCATCAAAGTAGAGTGTCCAGAAAATAGAATCTAATGTTACATTAAATGAACTGCTTCCTACGAAATTGGTTCTATCATCTACATATTATAAGGTGGCTCATCAGTTGGACTACAGGGGAGAGCTTCCAACCATGTGTTTATTGCAGTTTCTTCAACTGTCTCTGCATGGAATTCTCCAAAACAAGTTTCCGTGGCACAAACGTCGAAACTATAGTTCCCAAGGATAGAGTTGGTAAACATTACAGGTTCATTGGGGTCGTTTAGTTCTGTCACTACATACTTCATGTATCTTTCTCGATCAACTCCCAACATATCACCTTTTCCCTTCTGAGGTAGCAAGAAATGGGACCAATCAGTTGAGAAATACCCATTCATATTTGTTGACCAGTCCCTACTAAGCAGCATTCCATATGCCTCGGGTATGTCGACTACCACTATGTCAATTACTGGGGTGTACTATGGTTTGGCAACCATCTGAATCAGCACATCTTTCAATTCTCCAATTACTTTCAAATTTATTCTGTCCAGTTGCATAATTCGATTTCCAGTTTTCTAGGGCATTGCATGCAATCTTTTAGCAACAACGTAAGGCATAAAAGTGGATGAGGCACTGGAATCTACCAGGAAATTGTATACGTTCATGTTGAAGATTTCAAATGTGATAAGGAAAGGTGGAGTCATGGATTTGTATTTCCTTCCTATCATGGCCGCATTGACAAAGTGGCTTCGATTCATTTTTGACAAAGTGGCTTCCATGGTTGATGGCGTTTGAGATATACTAGGGGTACTAATAGGTCTAGATGTTGACTTCTTGGTTTGGCTACTCGGATTAGTGGGAGATTTGCAATTTCATTCATTCATAGCTTTCAAGAGGAGATCTCTTTGCGGCATTAAATTTAATAAATCGAAGTATGTGATATTAGCTCAAGATTTCTTAAGATCATCCACAATGTTGTAATAAATGTTATAAACAGGGTAGGGCAGAGTAAACATACTTGTTTTTCCATTCTTAGGTGGGAGTTTACCATTTTGAGTCACCTTCGTTGCATTTGGAGATGTATTATCTTTCTATGGACAGTTCAAAACTGGAGTACTCTTGGAATCACCATTAGGCCTACCCTTCTCAATAGAAACTTTGGGAGTAGATGCCTTCAAAGGACGAACATCTTTCTTTGCTTGGTCTACATGCTTAATCACACCCGCAAGTGGCCCTTTAGTTTGTTTGTGGATTTCATTAGTGTGGATTTCTACTGTACTATCTCCTTCTTCGTCATCATTCTCATTTGCATAGAAATCCCAGAACACATTGATTTGCGATTCTTCGTCCAAGGGCTCTTCTACTTGGTATTCTTCCTCATTTTCTTATTCTGGTTCCAACTCCACTATAGGTTCTTCTTTGGTAAGGAGCAATCCGATAAGAGCCAGCTCTTCCATATTTAAATTCCCTTCATCAGTTGGAGCAGGTGACCAACTTTTATCTTCTTACAATAGAAAGGTTTGAAGGGTTTTCTATTGTTCTAATCTCCTCCATTCCCACTTGTACTCTCTCCAAAATTCCTTTTCATATCGATGATTGTGTTTGTCAATTTCTTAATGATCTGATGCAAACCTTCCACATCTGTGGTGTCCCTTTCTTTGACCCCAACCACTTTGTTATCACTCCCATTATTCTTCTCAGGTGACTAAGAGGCTTTCTTTTCTTTGGTTGTATGATGACATGCTGTGAGACTGATCATTTCATTCTCGAATTTTACTGCTTCATCGATAGCACCTCATAAGGTTTGTGTGTTACTCCTCTTCACCCATATCACAATAGGGCCAAGGAGAGCATTGATGTAAAATTCCATGAGCACCTCCTCAGTAGGTCTAGTGTTAGCCGGGATTTAGTTGAACAAAGTGTTGAACCGGATGTTAAAATCCTTGACCTTTTCTTTGGCTTCCATTTTCAAATGAGATAGTTCTAAAACTAAGGCCGCATGTGTTTCTTCATCACCAAACGTGTCTAAAAAGGCCTCTTGAAAGGCACCCCATGAAGTGATCGATCCTATTCTCAAGCTAAAGTACCATGTGGAGGCCGCACCAATTAGGGTAAATGGGAATAAGCGACATACTACATCTTCATCGGCTACCCCCAACATGCACACGGCTAGGAAGAAAGAGTGAATATGGTTATCAACAGTGTCTCGCCGCTCAGGGTCGAATTTAGGTAATACTCTTTCTGCATTCTTGGGTAAGGCACGCTGCTGCACAGGTACTGCCATGGCATCATGAGTGAGCTAGGGAGGGAGTGCTCCTGGAGGAGGTGGTGGTTGATTCCCACCCGGTAGAAGTTGATTCCCACCTAGAAGAGGAACGTTAGCCATATTATGGATAGGGAGGTTCTGGATGAAGGTTTCTTCGATGCGTTCTTTATTAGGATTTCCCAAATCAGGTCAGGGATTACCTTCAGAGAGTGGATCCTTAGGAATTTTTCCCAAGGAGTGTTGATACTTTGCAAGGACTCTAGCACAATATATTCAAGAGAAGGGGCTGTAGATATCTCTTCGTTTATGGGACAGATCCTTGGCTTCCTTTTAGTTGTCGGAGGTAAAGAGTGAAAGATGGGGAGTTGAGAGAGGGAACAAGCATAAGCCCAAGTAAGTACTCTGACTGGTTGTTCCTGAGTGACAAGATACTCCCAAAGCATCTCTTCTTTGGGTGACCCAAACACAGGACTTAGAGGGATCTTTGTTTCTTCGAAATGAGGTTTTTCCAAATGGGAGGAAGGATCTTTTCAACCTTTATGATCCATGTATTAATCTTTTCGAATCCATGCGTGACATTTATAGATGAAATCATAAAAAGCTATGGAAAGCTGTTGGGTGTGGAGCCTGATTATCTTCTATATTCAAAAGTACCACCACATTGGACCCCAGTTCAAAATGGGGGCGGCAACGTCGCTCGTAAAATATTCGCTGCAGGGGGGGTCCAGGGGGCAGCACCCCCGAAGCTAAAAACAGCTGTAAAATTGCCTTGTAAAAGTATAGTAATTTCTAGTCAATCTAGGCCGTTCATTAGGCGGATTGATCTGACGGTTAGAACTTATGTTTAGTTTTAGGGTTTTTTGCCCTAGAAGGCAACCCCTCTCTTTGTATGAGGGCATTGTATTTGAGGCTGTGCGAGATAGATGTGTATTCTGTGTGTGAGCGAGAAACAGAGAGGTGAGACTGTGAGAGAAAGACAGAGGATATTACAACGGATTTGCTGTAGGTTGTGTCTCTTCATTTTGTTGGATAATAGAAAGGAAGGACTGGCTGTTTGGGGAGGACATAGCCCAAACTGGGTGAACCACGTATATCTGTGTCTCTCTTGTTTTGTGCGTTTTCTGTGTTTATATTTCTACATTATTTCATGTGTTCCATTGCTCCGTAATATATAATTTTCTAACAAAAGCGGTTCAGGCCCTCCTTCTAGCACCAATTTGTTGGTGTGGCAAATTTTCGCTATGCCAACAAGGGGAATTAACCCGATCACAGACCCCAATTAGATCCTCTTTTGTTTGGGGTGGCTAGCTCCAATGGGTTTTAAAGGATCCCATAAAATGTTATAGGTGTTGAAAGATTGCTTCTTGGAGGAAGACTTCAATTAAATCAACAAAATAAATAGCTAACCTATGTATATCAAATCCCATCTACACTATTTTTAACTACTTATGCTAATCCTAACTATTCTAATCTATCCTGCAGGAGCATAACAAAAAGAGATTAAACATCATATATAGATTCCGAGTCCAAATGAATCAATTACTGGTTCACAGATGAACAAGGCTGTATTAAATCTTTATTGCAATCTAATTACTCGTATAGGAATACACATTCCTTTCCATACAAATAAAACTTGCAACTGATGTTTAACAAGGTTTCGAATCAGCAACCGCTCATGAATTAACCAGGTAACAAATCATATTTGAATAACCAAGACTAGTCATGAACTATTTGTTATCAATATGCACAAAACAAAACATATTTATATTTATGCCAGCAACAACACCCTGATTCTAAACACATGAAAGAAGAGGAAAATAAATCTGAAAAATGGCTCCTTCTTGACCCAAACAATCTCCTTTATTAGCACAATAAATCAAAGTTGTTCTGCCCAAAAAAAAGGTCCCCCCCCATCTCTGGAGGTAATACTCATATAGGGAAGACTGGCCCTCTATCTTCTCCCCCGACTTTCCCCCTCCCTCCTCTTTTCAATATACAAATTAAAATATACAGGCATAAAATCGATCGGTGAAATGGTTGACACGTAAAGGCCACATCTGCTAGAGAATTTCATTTCCTGGGGAAATTAATAAATGATGATTGAAAGGAGGAGGTATGCATGTCATTTCTTCATGATAAGGCCTAAGAACACATAACCTTCAGAACACACAGGTAACACATGGAAACCTGACCACCAACACCTAAAGCCAGATCTTTAAATAGAACACACTCGCATATATAAAATCTTCAAATCCGCTTATGCATATTTTACCTAGAGCCATAATTGATGCTTATGCATCCATTCTTTGACCTCGCTTGCCTTCTCTCAGTCCTCCCCTGTAGAAATAACCAACATCAGTTATGCTTATGAAAATATGACAGAAATGCCTAAAAACACAAATCTTGCCTTCATTAAAATGTTTATAAAATCACAAGGAACAAATGTGAAAGAATCGGCCCCTAGTTCATCCAAGGTTGTGATGTCATCATGTCACAATCACTCACTGCAGTGGGAAATCACATGCAACCTCACCCCTATCAGTTTTTCCTTTGAAAACCTGGACCACAACATTTTATCGAAATACATGGGAAAACCCGCAGCCAAACCATAAGGCCGGACTTCAAATACTATACACCCGAACATATAATTAGCGTCGGGTCCACTCATCACCCCTTTGCCTATCACATGGGCTTCACTTTCGCTAACTGCCGATTGAGATTAGCGATACGCTGGACCCGAAAAATATATATGCTACATTTAATAGTCCCAGCGGGTTCTCCATATTGCAGAATGTTTAAAGCTTTTGCTTTGGGTCTTAGTAAAGTGCGATTGCGATTTGTGATTGGAGGCCTGATCACATCGCATTTATTCATTAGAGATAGGCCTCGCCCTTGATCAATGCTACCTGTGATATACAATAAAGGTATGCAACGAGGATGTGTAAAGACCAAGGAAGTGCAGAGATGTTAATGCATGCATGCTTTGCAAAGCATTTCTATTATAGAAGAGTTATAATAGGAATAAATATGTGATAGAAGGTTTTGTGGGTCGAATCCAAATACAACCATAATAGGGAGTGGGGGTTGGTTGTATGTGTGGGCATAGAGCACCATGAAGGTTTATGAGGAGTGAAAAAGTCCCGATGAAAGCACATGAATGAAGGGTCAAACTAGATTATAAATAAGTCATTCCACATAGATTTATAAAGGGGGTGTGATCATTCGGCTTAGAAGACATAATTCCATGTAAAAACTCTAGTTAGAAATGAAAGGTCAAATGTCTAGGGGACCCATTCAAATTTTCCACTAGAGTAGTTTTTAGTAGGGTGGTGGTTGTGGCCATAGGACATCCCTTCACCAACTCATTCGTGGTAGTGTATTTGGAAGGCACAGTGATCTTCAATCAGAGTTAGGAAGAGCACCTCCATCATATTTGACAGGTCCTCCAAACCTTGTGATAGCACAATTTGTGTGCCAATCTGGAGAAATGCAGTATTGGTTTGACCCAGGTTCAATATATGGGGTACATCATTGATTAGTAGTGTATGCATGTGGACCTAACCAAAATACAAGTTATTCGGGATTGGCTAGCCCTAACCACTCTAATAGAGCTCCACAACTTTCTGGGTCTTGCCAATTTCTACTGCATGTTTGTGTTGGGGTTATCTCATATCACTTGGCATTTGATTCAAGTCACCAAGGTTGGAGTGAAAGAAAAATTATTTTGGAATGAATCCGAATAGAAGGTGTTTTTTGAGTTTAAGTATTGTCTCTTCCCTGCACCAATGCTCACATTACCAGACTTGCATCAACCTTTTGATAATGAGACAGATGCCTCTAACTATGCCATTGGTGTAATTCTTACTCAGCAAGGGCATCTAGTGGCATATCACAGTGAGACACTTTCAACATTAATCCGAAAGTATCCCACCTATGAAAAAGAGATGTATTCCATTGTGAAGGCCCATTGACAATGGAAAAATTACATTCTAGGGAAGGAAATGATCATCCAGACAAACCACTGGCCCCTGCAGTTCTTACAAACACAAGGATAGTTGTAGATAGATCACCATAATAAATGTTCCACATGCCTGAAAAAATTCCATTTGAATGTTAAATACAAGGAGGGAAGCACTAATAATTTTGCAAACTACCTCTGCTGACCACTGGTCATGGGGCTGACCACTCTGCTAGAGCCTTGTGGACACGAGACTTCGGGGTGGCCGCATCTTTATAAGAGTGATCTAGAATTTGGAAACACATGCAAAATGCTCCTGGAAGGCAAGAAAGTTACTAATTTTCACCTCTAGGGTGCAATATTATGCCACCTAGGACACCTCTAGGTTCCTTCAAGCAAGCGTGCTAAGATGATTTTGGAGGCACACTACAGTCGGTTTGCTAGACATTTCGGAGTAGAGAAAATAGTGGTGGTGTTGCAGAAGTATTTTTATTGGTTGAACCTTCGATAAGATGTTGGGAAGTACATTAGATCTTGCACTACCTATGCCATTTCAAAACTGACCATAAATAAGCAAGGCCTATATACTCCTTTGCCTACTCCTAGTCAACCTTGGGAATCCATCTCCATGGGTTGCATGTCGGTCCTTCCTTCTGTTAAGCATGGGAATGACTGTGTTTTTATGGTCATCAATAGATTCTCTAAGATGGCCATGGAAGCCTACAAGTATAACACCAAAAGCCACTCCTAAGCTCTTCTTTGAACAAGTGTTGTTACACTTTGGGATCCCATAGTCCATTATCTCAAATCAGGATAACGCGTTCCTCAATACATTTTGGTCAAGCATCTGGTATATGTTGGATACCAAGCTCACTAATTCCATGACCTTCCACGCCCAAACTAATAGCCAAACAAAGGTCGTTAACAGGATGATCATGCACATTCTTCGCATGTATAACTCAAAGCATCCATGCACCTAGGATGAAATCCTCCTCTATGTCCAACATAGTTACAACATAACTCTCTGTAGCTCAACTGGCCACAACCCCTTTTAGGTGGACTTGGGATTTTAGCCACTATGTCCCATTTATGTGGCCATACCATTTGCAGCTACTTAGGTAGAATTAGCTCATGTCCAGACCGAAGATGACAATGATAATAACTTCATTGAGCACATTCAGTACATCCACCAGCAGGTCCATCACATTTTAGACAGAGCCAATGCTAAGTACAAGCAGTGTCATGATCAGCATTGGGTGCCACACATATTCCAGGTGGGAGACAAAGTTGGTTATATTTGCATAAGGAGCATCTCACTAGGGTCCACAGCAAGCTTCGCCCGCTCCAATATGGGCCTTACACCATCACTAAGGTTGTGGTAGACAATGCTTTTGAACTCAACATTTCCCTATTTCTTGGCCTGCACCTAGTGTTCAATGTCGACTAACTTCAACCATACTTTCCACCATTAATGGACACATCAGAGATTGCAGAACAACTCACACCAAAAAAGTTAAACCTAGCCTACATGGAACATGCCACAACTGATTGGATCATGGACACATAGATCAAGAACACTTGCTAGCAGAAGATCCAATTGTATCGGGTTGTCAAAGCTAGCCAACTCCTGCACCAATGCAAGTGGCTCACTAGGGATAAAGTTCAACAAAATTTTCCCCATATCATGGAGGAACTCAATGCAATGGGGACCATTTCTTTCTAAGGGGGGAAGACTATTACTTTTGGAGGGACTAAAAGATGTTTTTAAGGAAAACAAAGAGACCGGAAAAGAGCCAAACCGGTTTACTAGCTTTTTTTCAACCTCGTCTTTGATATCTTTGAAATGAGGTATTATAATAGGAAAACAAATATCACATTCCAAATTTGTGACCCCATGAAGCTGTCATTCCGAGTTACCCCAACATAGCCCATAAACGTTTGGCACTTCATCTCCTAGGGTTAGGGTTTCTCATTGTTTCTGAATGATAAAAAGGCCATTGAGCCTCATTGTAACATAGTTCAGAGGCATGTAGCTGCCACATATCTTCTCAGAGATAAGCTACCATTGTCCAAGCTAGTTTATTTCCATTCTTTATGTAAGCATATTTCAGTTCTTTGATTTTAATGAAATAAACTTTTATTTTTGTTGTGTCTCGATGTTTATGTTTGTATCTGTATTCTGTTGAATTCCTATATAATTCCAGATCAGTTGTATCACAGGGATTTTCTCTTTCTCTATTTTTCCTTACATGTCCCTAATGAGATCAGGGTATAAGGATTTAGGGCTCAAACTGGTTGAACCTTTTCAAAACAAGCCTCATAAACCCCGATGACCTCCCATGGTGGAAGAAAAGAAAAATGAGGGAGCAAGAGATCCTTTCAAAATATTGCACGAGGAAGCCCTCAAGTGACAAAGGAAAATGATGTTGCATAACTTTGCCTAGATCCTTTAGTGTCTACTCACATGAGACATGTCTTCATCCAGCAGCCACTCTGAAGGTGCCACTCCCTTTAAGGTACAAGTCAAATTTGAAATTCCCATATTTGAAGGCCATGTAGATGTAGGTGCCATAGATAGATGGTTAAATATGTTGGAAGGATAATTTTCGATTCATCTCTTTTCCAATCCAGAAAATATTACTTTTTCACTCCTCAAAGTCACCTCCCATCTCAAGGACTTGGGGAAACCTATTGTGAATAGAATGATGAGAGGGAATCCTCACTATTTTCAACGCACCCACTTGGAATTATTTTTTATACTCCATCAACAAACAATATCACCCTATCAGGAGCTATGAAGATAAATACATAAAGTGGACCACACTATGGCAAGGAAGGGACCATGACATGTCAGAGTCCAAAAACATTTTTCATACCCTTCACACGAAGTTGAGTATCAAGGATTATGAGTGGAATTTGGTACTCAAGTACCGCGACTGTCTAAACATGTACATCTAGGATGACATGGAGTTCCTTGAGATATCACTCGTCGTTGCCTATTGATACACTATCAAGATTGAGCATAAATTTAAATAGAAGAAGCAAGGCTTTGGATCTTCGAATCTAAAGTAAGGGAAAGGCACCCCCAAACTGCTAAAAAGGGGACAAATCTAAGGCAGAACGACCCAGGACAACTCACTGAAGCCGCAAGCAAATAAAAACACCATGAGGAAAAAGGACACGGGGAAATCGTGTGAGTTCCACAAGAGCCCCATTCACAAAACAAGTGAATTTTGAGCCAAGTAGTCACCAACGGTCAAGCTGAAAGCTTCCGAATCAAATGTATGTTTCGACTTTGATTCAAAACCTGACAATGAGAATGACAAATGGAAGAAAATTATTGATGGAGGGCCTAGTAACAATGTTGCCACCATTAAGCTCCATAAGATTGAGGTCAAATATCCAGAGGAGGGGGAGTAGCTCTTCCACTCATAGATGTGGGTGAAGGGTTCTCTGTTGCAATTCATTTTTAACAATGGAAGCCAGAAGAACCTCATTTCTGTAGAGGTCATGAAGAAATTGGGACTACCAACCACACCATACATGCAGTTGTACCCCTTCGAATGGCTTCACCAAGGACAAGATCTTCGTGTCAACCAACAGTGTTGCATTCCTTACAACATCAATCCCTTCATAGATGAGGTCTTGTGTGATGTTTCTCCTATTGAATTTTGTGATTTATTATTAGGCCAACCATACTTGTGGAAGTGTCATGCTGAGTATGATTCTAGGTCTTGCACTATTGTTATTTCTTTCAGAAATAAATTATACAGGATACTAGAGGTAGCACCACCTAACACCATCTCTTTGATCTCTGTGAAGCAATGCATTAAGATCATTTCCCAGATCAAAAAATTTTTCTTCCTTATGATTTGCCCTCATGGAAAGAAGAAGATTGTGGCCACATTCACAGCCTCCAGACAGGGCTCCTCTGCATGGAAATAATAAATGGACAAGGTCATGGAGGAGTACAATGATATCTTCACCTCACCCACAAAGCTACCTCTACATTGTCAGGTCAAACACTATATCGATCTAAACCCAAGCGCTCCACTACCCAACGGGCTGATATATTGATGCTCTATTCTAGAGAACAATGAAATCAAGAGGAAGATTCAGTAGTTGCTATAGAAAGGGCACATTAGGTCGAGCTCATCACCCTTTGGGAGCCTGATTGTTTTGGTACAGAAGATGGACGAGACCTCGAGACTCTGTATTGACTATCAAGTATTGAATAAGATCATTGTTAGGAATAGGTATCCAATCCCACATATTGATGACCTTCTAGAATAGCTTAAGTGGGTCAAATATTTCAACAATATGGACTTGAAGTCCAGTTATCACCAGGTACCAATCGAACCCTCAGATGTGTGGAAGACAATCTTCAATTCCAATGAGGGCATTTTTAAATGGATGGTCATGCTTTTCAGGTTGATGAATGCCCCCACAACCTTCATGAGGTTGATGGATGATATCTTATGACCCTTCACCAACTCATTCATGTTAGTGTATTTGGATGACATCTTGATATTTAGCTAGAGTTGGGAAGAGAACCTCCACCATATTTGACAAGTCCTTCAAACCCTTAGACAACACAAATTGTGTGCCAATATGGAGGAATGAACTTTTGCTATGACCCAGGTTCAATATCTGGGGTATATCATTAATGACCGAGGGGTGCATGTGGACCCAACAAAAATACAATGGAAGTTAACGTAGAAGCTTATTAGTCAAAGCTTCGATAGGATGTTGGGAAGCACATCAGATCCTGCACTGCTTGTGCCATTTCCAAACCAACCATCAAGAAGAAAGAACTATATACTCATCTGCCTACTCCTAGTCAAACTTGGGAATCCATCCCTATGGATTGCATGTTGGGTCTTCCTTCTACTAAGCATGGAAATAACGGTGTTTTTGTGGTTGTTAACAAATCCTATAAGATTCCATTCTTGCGACCTATAAGAAAAGTATCATAGAAAAAGCCACTGCTAAGATATTCTTTGAACGAGTGTGGGTACACTTTGGGATCCCACAATCCATTATCTCATATTGGGGCAGTAGGTTCCTCAATAAATTTTGGTCAAGCATCTAGTCAATATTGGATATCGAGTTTACTAAGTCCACAACCTTCCACCCCCAAATTGATTTCCAAATGGAGGTTGTAAATAGGATGATCATGTACATTCTACACATGTACAACTTGAAGCATCCATCCACATTGGATGAAATTCTACCCAATGTCTAGCACAGTTACAACAAATGTCTCTATAGCTCAATTGGCCACAAACCCTTTCAGGTGGGATTGGGATTCCAACCACTATGTCCCATTGATGTGGCCATACCATTTGCAGCTACTCAAGTAGATTCTTCTCATGTCTAGGTTGAAGCTGAGAGGGCTAACAACTTCATTCAACACATTCAACACATTTGCTAGCAGGTCCAAGACATTTTGGATAGAGCTAATGCTAAATATAAGTAGCATCATGATCAGCATTGGGTGCCACATAGGTTCTAGGTGGGCGAAAAAGATTTTTTACTTTTGTAGAAGGAGCATCTCGTTGCGACCCACCACAATCTTCGCCCGCTCCAATATGGGCCTCAAACCATCACTAAGGTTGTGGGAGACAATGCTTTTGAGCTTTGAATTTCCCCATTCCTTGGCGTGCACCTAGTTTTCAATGTGGACCACCTTCGACAACACTTTCGACCATTATTGGAAACATCACACATTGCAAAAAAACAATAGAGCTAAACCTAGACCACATGGAATAGGCCACAACAGATCAAATCATGGACACATAGATCAAGAAAAATCACTAGTAGAAGATCCAATTATATTGGGTTGTCAAAGCTGGAAAACTCCAACAAGAAGGCAAGTGGCTCACTAAGGACCAAGTTGAAAAAAAAGTCTCCCCATCTCATGGAGACACTCAACATAATTGAGACCTATTGTAGGCTTGAAATGTCTGCCTCAACATTGGGGGAAAGCCACCCAATCATGACCTTAGAGAAGATCATTTTTCATTTGAAATGGTGGTTCCAACTGGTTAAACTAGGTCCAATTACCTTCTCTCTCCAACAAAAGATCCAATTGTATTGGGTTGTCAAACCTGGCCAACTCCTACACCAAGGAAAGTGGCTCACTAGGGATCGAGTTCAGCAAACGTTCCCCATCTCATGGAGGCACTCAATGCAATGTGGACCATTACTTCCTAAGGGGGGAATACTGTACTTTTGGAGGGACTAAAAGCGACTTTTAGGGAAAACAGAGACACCAGAAAAGTGCTAAACTAGTTTACCAATTTTTTTCAACCTCCTCTTTGAGATCTTGAAAACGAGGTATTATAATAGGAAAATAAATATGTATGCCAAATTTACAACCCTGAGAAGCTGACGTTCCAACTTACCAAAGGGCCCACAAACATTTGGTGTTTCATCTCCTAGGGTTAGGGTTTGGATGTCTAGGGTTTCTCATTATTTCTCAATGATAAAAAGGTCATTGGGCCTCATTGTAACATAGTTTAGAGGCATGTAGCTGCCACATATCTTCTCAAAGATGTTGAGATTGCAACAAGATGATGGAGCTTAGTGAAAAGAGTCGCCTTCACTAAGTGGGCCCGCAAGAAAATTATGGCGCAAAGTCTATTTTTAGACTATGTCTATTTTTAGACATATGGATCATGTCTATGAGTTGCAGGATGTTGTTTATGGATGATTGGTCAAATTGGCAAAAATAGATGGACTTCTATTTTTAGACAACAACGGTGACACTATCAAGTCTAATTATAGAGGAGTCAAATATTATTAGCCTATAATAATATTTTGGCTATAAACTTTATCTTATTCTCTTGGAGCACTTCAGTTTGAGCTACAGATGTGGCACATGCAGCTGTCAGAAGGAAATACGTTTTCTTTGTGGGTCAGTTGAGTTGTTGCATGCATGACTTCAGTTAGAACTCAATCAGTTGAGTTTGGTGGAGTTGATTGTGGAGTTGAGGGAGTTGTGTTCAGTTTGACTTGGTTAAACTAGTTGTAATTAGTCTAACTGCAAATAGACTAATGATGAGTTGTAAAACTAATTATTAACTCATAATGCAACTAAATAATACATCATTTAACTCAGTTGCATGTCAGTGCATGTTCAGTTCAGCAGGGACAGGTGTTAGAGGATCAGATTGCTATCAGTTGTAACTATAGTTGTGCATGAGGATTTGCACAATCAATGGGATTGAGTTATGCCAATGAGAATTGGCCAATACGAAGTGATTATAGCCTCTGCTCACGTGATTCCCAGTGTGAGTGATTCTTTTGAGGTAAATACGAGTTTGGTTCAACCATTCTCATCCATTCTTGAGTAGGTATTGAGCAGTGGAGGCAGGCAAGCAGTGGAATAGATTTGGAGATCAGATCTGAGTTGTATTATGTGTAACAGGTGGAGATAGTGTTGTATACTTGTGAGAATTATTGACTATTGTAATGTTACATGTTCTCAATCATTAATATACAAATAGTGTGGGGTTTTCAGCTGTAAGCTTTCCCCAAGTTACATACTATGTTAATGTGTGCATGCTCTTGATGTTTTATTGTTATTGATGCTGCTATATTGATGATCAATGTAGAGGAGCTTATGTATTGTGTATGTATTCCACAACATTACATGATTAGGATAATATCCATTGAATATGTGTTTATTATTCAAAATTTCTACATTGCAGAAAAATGAATGACACACTAATCTACATAAGTGACCATGAAAGATAACCTAAGCATAGTACTTTTTAAGATAGAGCCCATTTCAAGGCTTATCTAAAGGATTTCCTTCATAATCAATTATCTCATGGGCTCCTTTTTGTAATACACGTTTAACAATGTAGGGCCCATGCCACATAGGTTCGAACTTGCCTACCCCCAACTTATCATTAGCCTGATCATATAGTAAAACCAAATCTCCTTCAGAAAACACGCAAGGGGAGACCGACTGATCGAAATGGGACTTGACTCACTTCTTTTGTGCTTCTATGACCAAAGCAGCAAGACGACGAGTCTCATCCAACAGTTCTAAATACAAGAGGCATTCTTCTTGAGGTGAGGTTTTGGGAGAAGTTCGACAGCTAGCTTGAGTGAAGGGATTTCACACTCAATTGGTAATGTTTCTTCCAGACCGTAGACTAGCTGGAATGGTGTGAAACCAGTTGCGTCCTTGGTCGAGGTCCGGTAATCCCACAGAGCTTAAAAGAGCATGAGATGCCAATTTGACTTATGCATCTCGATAGTATGTTGAATCATTGTAACCAATACCTTGTTCACAGCTTCAACTTGGCCATTGCCCTGAGGATAGTATGGAGTTGAGCCATCATGCCACAAACCCAACGTAGAGGTCAGCTCAACCATCATGTAATCTCATAAATGGAAGCCATGGTTGGTGACAATGGCTTGAGGGACGCCGAACCTGGAAATAATGTGATTAATAGAAATTGAGCTGCCATTTTACCGTCTGTAGAGTATATAGGCATCGCTTCGGCCCATTTGGTGAAATAATTCATAGCAACGATAATATAACCATGCCCCCTGGACGAATGAGGGTTACATGTCATACAGTCAATGCCCCATTTGGTAAAAGGACCAACGGTAATAACAGGGTGTAGGTGAGTAGGCGGGGTGTGCATCTTTCGCTGGTAAATTTGGCATTCATGACAGTTGTGAACGGTAAGGATGCAATCCTTAAAGATGGATGGCCATAAATAACTAGCGCGAAGGATTTTTTGAGCAGTAGCATATCCAAACATATGACTGCCACATGCCCCAGAATGGCAGTCATTGAGAACTCACTCAGCCTCCTCTAGAGTAAGACATCTACAAAGAACTAAATCGACACTGACACGATATAAAGCATCTCCAATAATGTTGTAGGGTTGGGATTGATGTCGAATGCGTCGGCAATCATCCTTAGTCAACGCAGATCGAAACATGGATGTCTGGAGATACATGATGATGTCACCACACCATAGGTCGAGGGTGCTAATTAGAAAAAGAGTTTCGGCTAGGAGCTGCTCATCAGCACCAGCGGGGAGAGACGTAGAAGGATGGGAGCAAATCAACTCGGAAAAACCAGTGATTTCTTAGATTTGGTAGTAGTAAACACCAAATCGAATTCTTGAAGGATGATAATCCATTAGAATACTTTCCCCCCAGCAACTGACGAGTCAGGATGTAGGTCATGAGGTTGCATTGAGAAATCACAGTGGTAGTAAGTAAGAGAATGTAGTGCCAAAAGCGATGAATAGCCTGTACGGCAACCAAAGCCAACTTCTCAACATGACCATAACGCGTTTCAGTGTCAAGGAGTGTAACTGAGGTAGTAAATAACATGTTCATTTCCTTCGTCATCATCTTGTACCAACACCATAATGATGGTATTAGAGGTTGCGTCTAGATAAAGGAAGTAATCTCGATGATAATCCAGGGGATGCAGCAAAGGAGCATTTATGAGGACAGCCTTAAGGTCATCGAAAGACTTTTGGACAATCTCATCCCAAACAAATGGCGTTCCTTGCTTGAGCAACTAGGGAAACCCTGAAGCTAGCTCAGCATAATAGGGTACGAAACGACGGAGGAAATTTGCTTTTCCCTGCAGGATCTACAGTTGGTGCAACGAAGATGGAGGGGGTAAATTAACAATGGCCTCGACTTTAAGTAGATCAAGGTGAATTCCTCCCTTAAAGACAATAAATCACACAAAAAACACATTTATGCGGATTCAACTGAATTTTGTAGTGCCTACAATGAAGAAAAATCTATCGAAGATGATCAGGGTGATCATGGCGCTTACGAGAATGAGCGGGAAGGTCATCCAAGTAAGGCTGAATGATATTTCAAATGTTGTGAAACGCATAGGATATCTCCCTCTGAAATTTAGCCCTAGCTTTTTTTAGGCCAAAAGGGAGCTTTTTGTACACGAAAGTACCCCATGGACAGGTAAATGTTGTCTTTTCTTGATCTGGCAGCACAATGTTAATCTAGTTGTAATCAGAAAATTCATCCATAAAGGAAAAAATTTTGCTCCCAGCACATTCATCAATGATTTTATCAATTAAGGGAGTGGGATAGTTATCCTTTAGATAGGCACGATTGAGATCACAGTAATCGACGCAAACGTGGATCGTGACTTGTTTCTTTGCTGCTAGTACAATATTGGACACCCAATCTGTGAGAGGGATCAGATAAATAAATCTAGCTTTGAGAAGTTTTTCAACTTCACCCTTGATAGCGGTCACTTTCCTAGGGTTCACTAGGCGAAGCCATTGGCAAACGGGCTTCACGTGAGGATAAGTCGGTATTTCATGCACAACAATGCTAGGCATTTCCTCATATGACCACGCAAACACATCACAAAAATATCAATTGGCATCAATTGGGTAATGTTACCCAGATTTCCTTCTGACCATACTTCATGAGTCATGATCGGCGCCTAAAGCAATAGGGAAGGGAACTGAGAAGAGAACTCTTCAAGACAAGTGGACATGACCGACAGGCTAGGCAGTAATGAGGAATGATGATGAGTATTGTTCCAAGGTGGTTCCTCTAGATACATTACTTCCATGATACTCTACTCAGAAAAAAATGCTTGGGTAAGGGATCAGGAGATTCTGAAGCACCAAGCCAAGGGGATTGAGAATACGTATCAAGGGATGTCCTCAAAACAGGAAAATCAGAGGATACAAAACTTGAGGCCAAAACAATTTCCACATAATTGATTTAGGCGAGACTAAGTGGCATAACCTCGCCCCAGGTATCAACAAGATCCGGTGAAGGTATGACCCAAGGATCAGATTTGACCAAGATCATGTTGAAATAGGCAACATGAGGAGGTGGGAGCGGAAAAATTCCCATCAAAGCAGGATCTTTAACAAGTCATGCCCCCATACTCTCATAAGGAGCACCAGTGTGCTTGACATACAAAACATTGCCATCTGAGAAGGAAGAGGCAAAGAAAGACAGTTGGTCGACAGTGACTATCTTCCCTTGATGGGGAAAATGAATCACACAGAACAAGGGGGATGCTACAGCATGCATGGCATGGGTCCAACTCAATCCGAGTAGAAGATTAAAATTGTGATTAGCGTCAACAATCTCTACCTCAACATGTATTATCTTGCCTTCCAAATTAATGGCAAGGTTGGGTAAGACATCGAATGGTCACGAATCGCGCCCATCAAAACCTTCCATAGTGTTAGGGGATTGGTTCAGAGTAGGAGAACCAATTGCCTTCCAACAAGTGACTGACATGATGCAGGTAGAGGCACCTTCATCGATGACGGTCCTATGATTGGTTTTCTCATTAATGATTACCTGGATGAAAAAGGTGATCTGATGAGTTAGTCGTGGAACGTGGTTCTCTATATCAAAACATATCATATTAAAATTTGTAGGATCAATACCCCCAATAGCCGATAGTACTGACTTCCGCTGGGACGGACAGCTTTGAAGTACCTCGAGAGCAGACATAGTTGATGGTGCCTAAGCCAAATCCTCAACAATATTATAATGCTAAGCGGCTCGAGTGTTGGGGTTATACGAGGACTCCCTTAGCACACCTTAAGAAGGTGGACGAATAGCGGAATCAGGGTTAGGTCGCTCTATATGCAGAGGACCATAACTCAGCGGGGTAGAAGAAAAAGGGGTGGCCTCTCTCTCTTTCCCGGTTGTCAAAGTAGGGGTTTGATAATCTTTTGATCTAGTAGCCACATTAATTGGCGTAGCCATCATGAACACTTGTGAACCTAAGGAAGCAGACGATTAAGGCTGGTCTACCATTTGAGTCTGTTGAGATGGAAACAGCTTTTTCAGGACAGTTGAGGTCCCTTTGAGCAAGCGACTAACTTTGGATCGTCGGGGACAATCCTTAGTATAGTTATCCTCCTCACAAATGAGGCATGGATACTTAGGCTTCCGTTGTGAAGCATCACCAACAGACAACTTAAGAGGACCCTGTTTTAGGGCATCGGATTTACCCTTGCCTTTTCCTTTCTTCTTACCTTTCGAGGATTTGTCTGCTGTGGTAGACTAGATAGCATGGACATATGAGGTTTTACCAAGGCTAGGTGAATTCTGGGAGGGACCATTGGAAGCAGTGTTTGAGACCGATTTCTGTTTGGAAGAAGATTTTGTAGGGGCCTAAGACACTAAACCAATTACTCCATTGACAGGAGGTGTAGCCTGTGACTTTGATGTCATTGGATCTGATGATGGCCTTAGAGCATCGGGTAATAACTCATACAAAGTGCAAGACTAGGAGTAAACAAGATCCAGGTACTCGGCATGAGCAATGGCTTGCTCCTTTGTAACGCACCCACCCATATCTCTATTGCGAGCAATTGGAGCAAGGAATGACTTGGTAAACCATTTGGTCAGTAACTGATCAGCAATCTCGAACGTGATTAGGTGACACCTGCATCTCCATTCATGGATGTGATCAGAGATGTGTGTTATAGTATTTTGCTTGAGCGATGTGAGCAAATGGGTCCCAATTTCATAGCGAACCGGCAACTGAAAATGCATGAGGAAATCCATGGCTAAAGAGTTGAAGTCATGATAAGTACTTCGAGGGAGCTCGATGTACCACTTGGCTACAGCACCTGTAAGAGTTCGTTGGAAAAGACGGAGATGAATAGAATCATCAATGTAAGAATTCGAAGAGCACCAGAGGTGATATGTCATCACATGGGCTTGGGGATCTTCTTTTTCTTTTCCATCGAACTTCGAACAATCAGTTGGGATCTTGGATGGAATCGGAGGCTAGTATGGCGAATGAAGAATTGGATCATTCGTAAGCCAAGACACATCTGGCAACTCTAATGTAGCCAAGAACGACAATTGAGTATTGAAGGGCATTGGAGGTCAATAAGCGGGTCCAATCAGAGGAGCCCATCCCTACTAGTAAGGATTTTGGCCCCATAGTCGAGGGTTTTGTACATACGGAATTTGATTTTCCCCCAATGTAGGTTACCTTTCCTGTAGGGAGGATTTTGACCTTGAAAGCCTTGAAACTGTCCAGCCATAGGTTGCTAATAAGAAACATATGGTTTAAAAGGTTGTTGAACCTGTTGACCTTGGACATATGGATATTGCACCTGTTGTCCCTGGACATACGATTTTTGAACCTGTTGCCCCTGAACAAGAGGATTTTGGACTTGTTGCCCTTGGACATAAGGATTCTGCACTTATCGCCCTTGGACATAGGGATTTTGGACCTGCTGCCCTTGGACAAAAGGATTATGAACCTGTTGCCCTTTTACATTAGAATTTTGGGCCTGCTATTACAAGACTTGACCCTAATCTTATCCTTGCAAGGGTTGACCCCGTTGATATGTATATGAGGGTTGTTGTTGCCCGAGTTGGCCCTGCTATTGCAAGGTCTGACCTTGCAGCTGCAAAGGTTGTCTCTACAGCTGTAGAGGTTGGCCTTACAAAGACATAGGTTGGGAAGTCTGTTGAACATACTACATTTGTGACTGCATGGTTTTCTCCAACTATTGTAATGGTTTCCCCTGTCGTTGTTGCAGTTGTCCTTACTGCAGCATCATCTGCCCCGCTGCTGCACTGATGGCCCTTGCTGCAATAAAGGTTGCCCTTCTTGCTGTAGAAGTTGTCCTTCCTACTACAAGGGTACTTGAACTGTTCCTGGATTGAGACCTTGAAAATTTCTGAACTGTATCTGGCTATAGCCACCAGGAAAGGAGAACAGACCAGGTTGAACATATTGCCCAAGCTGCAGGACGTAGGGTGGATTGACCATTCCTTGGGAACAATATGGAACATAAGGAGTTTGGTACTAAACCTAAGTATCATAAGGTTGCTGATACTAGAAAATGCTTGACCCGGATGGACCAACGAGATTTTGGACCTGTTGGTACTAGACATTGCTTGATCTAGCATGACCCGCAGGGTTTTGAAGAGCACCAGAAGAAGGCTAGTTCATCCCAACCATGTGAGGTTGTGAGCTACTCACATTGGTTGTACCTGAAACCATAGTATATTTAGATTCTTCCCCCCAGGTGGTGGCACATCTTGTCCACTTACTAGAGGGGTTGAAGAATTGACAGCAACATGACTCGAGACCGTCGGTTGAACTAGACGGGTGACTTGGACGGATGAGACAAGAGGGTTTGGAATGGTGGGCTGCACCGGGACTGAGGTAACTACAAAAACTACCGTTTGTTAGTAGGTCAGGTTCTGAATTAAAGGACTTGTGGTAGGCATAGAGCCAAACACCCAAACAGGGTTATGATAAAGTGACGAGGCACTAGGTGTGCCTGAGACCAATTGTGCTAAAGTGACATAATTAGGGGGTAAATCCCTATAAATACTGATAGGAATGCTTCCCATCTAAGGGCAACCTTCAGGAGGAAACTGATGTTCTTCCTCTTCGACAGTGTGTGGAGTGGAAATCTTCAAGTGATCTAGACCTTCAAGCTCAATGGGTGGAAACAGGTGACGATGAATGACCAAAGATTTTTAGGGGGATAATTCCAAAGGAATACCCGGCTGATCGTATGGACTGTATGGATGCTGAAATGATATCTCAACAGGGTCGAACAAAGTATTCGAAGGAAATCCAAGATGACTTTCAGTAGTTGGTGAACTCTCAGGAGTTTGGACAATATTATCCAGGGATTCTAGGCCGATATCAAAAAGTGACCCAGTATCTGAAGGAGGTGTAGGACGAGATGAAAAAGGCTAAATGCTTAGAACAATTATGAGTTCAACACCTTGGTCCTCAAGTGACTGCAGTAATTTAGGAAATGGATCCTCTGACAATCTTTCAAACAAAGGAGAGGAAGAGGAACTTATAGAAAATTTGTGATAGGTTAACCTGATAATGCAATATAAATCAAAGCAGAATACTATAACCGACTTCTACTATCAATTTGCATTAGCTTAAAGATCGAGCTGAACAATATAACCAGAAGAAGAAGAATCAATGGCACAATACACATGAAAATACTTTGGGGAAAGCCTCAGCTAGAAACCCCACACTATTGTGTTATCATACATGGTGGAAATACATAGGAATCATACAAAGTCTTAGCTCTCACAGTTAGCTAGCTCTCAATACAATCCTCACAAATGCTCACAGGCAATCTTGGCTTCTCTCCAGCCTTCCTCTCTACCCTTCGAACTCCTATTTCCTTGCGTTGTTCCTTGTGGATGATTAGCCTATTACCAAGTGGAAAACCAAGCCTTCAAAACTACGCAATCCTCAAGGATGAATCCTTGACTGCATGCATGAGTTTTCTCCATGAGAAAACACATGCAACTGATAGTACACTTTCCTTGAACATTAATATTAACTGGGTCTTTCTCAGAATAGACATGCATGATTTTTTGATGAGGGAATCTTCAGTTAACTGGAGTACACTAGTTGAGTGCATGCATGCATCAACTAACTATTAACTCTCTATTAGTTCCTCAAACAGTTTGGAACTAATTTAACTGGACTTAACTCAGTAAACTGAGTTAACTAATTACAACTCAAATATAACTCAATCTTATCTCCTTAATTTAAGGGATAATTCTTGCATGACTTCAGAAAGACTTCTAACTTGAATTTCTCCAACTAATTAATTTAAAATAAACTAATTAATTATTTCCAAGTAGTTGTTAAGACTAAATTCGATTTTAATTCACAATTTAATTCAAGGACAAATTAAATTGGAATATGCTTGTTGCCATATTTCAACATAATCGAATGAAGCCAAGGAACCTCGACGATCACCATTGTTGGTTGTCTGAGTCCATTATACGAGTAATTAGGTGGGATGACACAAGGATTAAGGACATGTATTAGGATAGGTGGAGAGGCACCAGACAAATATTAAATCATTTCAGTAGCCCAGGATCTACAAGTACCATCTCAAAGGTCGATCGATCTTTTGACTCATGTGTGATATCAAACCAACATAAACAATAATGGAAATTTTATAGTGGCATAGAGAGCAAGGGAAGGTGGTTTGCATTAAATGTGAGAATATCTCTTTTGTCATTATTATGGAGCTAACTAAGGATATAAAGGGTTGGATCAACATCAGAAATCAACGAGTCATAGGTATGGCCTCCACATTCGGGAATGGCGTCAACAAATCTTTGGATAAGAAGTTGATTACGTTAAAAGAGGATATTACAGAGATGATAACCAAAATCGGTGAGTAGATTTCACTGAGGCTCACTCCCACTTTTCATTGGTCACAAATCAACTTGGAAGTTTAAAAAAATGAGTGGAAAATATCCAAGCTGTAGTGGATTTAATTTTACGAAATTAGAAAACCTAGAATTCAAGGTGGAAAATTCAATAATTAAGGTGGAGACGATTATCATCAACATCTTGAAGGAGATATATGGACTTAGTGAGCAACAATTGGAGTTGGGCAAAGGCAATTTTGAAAACCCACCCTTGCATGCTGAACAAAATGCACCACAATTGGAGCAGGGGCAAAATATTGCAAAGGGATCACTCCCGCAAATACAAGCAGACAATGAGGGCATGGAGGAGCTCAATTGGACTCAAGAGGAGGGCATTGGGTAGTTTCTTTTTTACACTTAAGTTTTATAATGTTATGTAGTTTTGTAAGGATCAATGGTCTTAGAACAGAATAAGATAATGGTCAGAGCAGTTTTGGAGGATTGTGGAAGAAATTATCATTTTGAATCTAATGACACTAATGACACTGGCCTGATTCCAATTTGATTAATAGAAAGTTGACCATTTCTTAAAAAATAAAATAAAGAACAAAGCTATATAATGAGTAGACAAGATGCATAAGATTTTTGTTATATAAAATAAGTTTTCGATATTTGTTAATTTGAAAAAATAACTTTAGAATGTAAGCTATTTTGATTATAAAATAATATTATACATATGTAAATTATGTGAGAGTTATATTGTTTTAAAGGGTGTACTATACAGGTAACTTAGTATTTACTTAGAATGTAAGTTATTTTGACTATAAAATAATATTATACATATGTATTATGTGAGAGTTTTATTGTTTCAAGGGGTGTAGTGTTCACTACATCAGATTTTCAAAAAAAATTAATAATTATTTTTTCTTATCTATTATTTAAACTTATATCTTATTATTATTTTTTAATGTTTATATGTAAATTATTTTTAGTGAAATATCATATATAATATAATATATATATATATACATATCTATATCTATATATATGTTTAAGTTTTATTTTATTGGTAAATTAAGAACGAAATATATCATATATAACTATAGTAGTAATTTTTTGCTTTGATTTATTACGAGGGAAATTAGGCTAGTAGCGAAAAAATAATGTTTTTGCCCAAAAAATCGTATAATACTTATTTTAACCAAATTGATTCCAAAGCATGTCACTAGCCTCTGATGGAATAATGCAATATATAGATTTAAAATTAACAAAATTGTAGCGATGATGATAATAAACCATAGAAACAAGAAACATCAAAGAGTTTGGAAGAGAGTTTCCATGATCAAAATAGTGAGCCATGGAAATGCTCAAATAGAGGTGGAAACATCAATTGGAGTTGTTGGAGTACGAAGGGATGTTGGTCCTATCCTCTAGAAAACATAGCCTCAATTACGACAAGTTGAAGGCCCATGTCACAGTGCTCAAGAGACGTACTCAGGTGTTTTTCCTATATATCATCCAACTAAAGAGAAATTTCTCTCTTGGATTCATTTATCTCCAACTAAAATTTGCCTTGGAGAGCCTTAATATGTCAGTATAACTCAATGGTACAAATATATTGATTATGTGTCCCATAAGTGTGACCACGATTAGGGACCCACACAATAACCATGGCTAAAATGTTTGCAAATGAAAATTCATCTTCGTTGGCCATGGCTTTTGTTGATGCATGGTTAAGTTCTAACTAAGTGTGGCATGGAGTTTGAGAGTGAAATTGATGGGCAACATAATGGGTGTGTTGATGGACTCTCATGTTGCCCTCAACTCTACTAGAGGAGCCTCTGAGGCTCCTTGCTTGTTATCGAGGCATGTGTGTTAAAAAAAAGGAAGGAGTGATGTTAGAAATGACTGAAAGGTGTCACTCAGGAAAGGAAATCACTACTGAGTCAACAAGGAAAGAGTGAAGGGCACGATTACTTAATAGGACGAGAGTTGAGATGGTAATAAAGAGTCTAGATAAGTTGGCCAAAGCAGAGATCGAGGTTTATTATAAGAATGAAATGCAACTCCGAATACCAAAGCAACAAAAAGAAAGGATGGGCCCAAGCAACTCCAAGATAGTGCTATTGAGTAAAGTAAATACGAGCCAAAGAAACAATTTAAATAACTCATAGGAGGCAAAAATGAGCACAAATCAAAATAATGGAGTAGAGTACCTAAATCTAGGTGCAAGGGAATGAGTGGACACTATAAGTTGAGGGCTATACTAATCCGTGAACTAAGCCATTACAAAACTAGCTAGCCACCCTTACAATGAGTGCCCACCACCCTTGATTCTCACACTGTAGACACAATGTCGATTCTTTAGCCACCATCACTTCCTTGCAAACATAAAAGGGTCGCCAATCGAAGTTTATGGGGGAGGTCTGGTTGAGCTGACCTAGTCCTTGGCCCCCCAAGGAAAGATATAAAAAAACACATGGAAACAATAAGGTAGACCAAAGGGTGGAATATTGGCACAGTGAAAAAATGAAAATGGAAAATCCATCCTCCAGACTAAATTTAATGAAAATCATAGGAATTTCTATATCCTTCTAAATGCCCTTCATGTTGTGCAATGAATGAGATGTGTGGAGTATCATTGAATTCATGATGAGATTAAGTAAGGGGAAAGTGGAGGGTGGAATGGTCACCCCGGCCCCCTCTGTTGAGTGGGGTGATGGTAGTGGGCTTGCCCCCCCCCCATGAGATTTAATATGAAATCATTTGCTTGCTCACTGTGATTAGGGGGATAAGATTTTTATATTAATATTCATGTTTGGTTAAAATATTGCATGGTAAAAAGGTTAATGGTTCAAAACTCTATTAATACAAATCCCACCATGAGTATTGGTTGGTGTGGGCCAAGCTAGGTGTGATCCCCTAGTGATTTTGACGATTGGCTTAAATACCTTTTTCAAGCTATATGTTACTCCCACATATTTGTAGACAAACTAACAAACCCAAAAAAGCATAGTTCAATATTATTCTATGTATTAAAAATGATTTATTTTCAATATTCTATTTATATTGAAATAATCTGTTTATTTATTTATATTAATAGTTATGAGTAATGTTATTGCTGGCTATACATAGATTTTATTATTTTATTTTATTTAACTATATATATATATATATATATATATATTAGAAAACCATGGTGAATCAGTAACACCAAGATTATAAGAGTATATCCAACACACCAAGAACTTATGATAGTTGATTAGATGGAAGAACAAATCATGTTCCCAATCACTCAAGCTACCAACCAAGGACATTAGTTATAATTTGAGCTACAAACCCAAGGGCATTTATGGTGAAATTATACTCACTTTAAAGTGTTTTTCTTAGGGTTGAAGACATTACAACAATCATCATCAAAGAATTAATGCTTATCATCTCACTAGCAGGGATTTGAATTTCGGAAGGGAGGATAATACTAATTCCACCCAACCACCTGACATAACTCCAATTGACCAATATTTAATTTATATATCTATTTTTATCGATAATTATAAGTAATATTTATTTTTTGTTAACCTTGGTAGATCCTCCTTTTTCATTAATATAAAACAAATTAACACCACATAGAATTGGCTAGGTGGCCTCAACTTGCCGAGTGTGAAACCAAGTCTGTTGGCCATTTATCTGCATTATATGCCATCCTGTAGAAAAACATTTTAAGTCTCTCTATCCAAGAAATATAAGTTTCAGTTTCCTATCCACTTCCATACTCTAGAGTTCTACATGCATATGTAAAAGCATAGACAAATTTAAAATCTAGCCTCACATATAAACAAAATTATCAGAAAGTAGCATGTTAATCATGTTGTTTAGCTGACGCTAATTCCACCAGTGCTGGATCTTTGGCATTCGTTCCGGGAAACTTTGTCTAAACCAGAATGCATGGTAGGTGTTGCTCAATTTGACCAAGGCAAATATCCTGTTTGTGTAGTTGAAACTGCACCTTCTGAAATTTCTACTTGTAGTTTGGCATTCCCTGAACCATGAATTCCATGCCTACTAAGATCTGCTCCATCGTCTTTCCCAACGGGGTTTTCATCAACCAATACAAGTAAAGGTTCTGTTTGAACTAGGTGATTCTCCCTTTTGTGTTCACAGGATCTGGGACGAGGACTCTCCAATCCTCCAGCTCCATATCCGTCTCACTCTCCTGCTTCACTTCTGCCTCCCATTCTTCTAACAATTTTCTAATTTCTTCATCGGTTCCTTCCCTGTAGGTGGTTTTCGCTTCACTAATTAAATTCTCAACAGACTTTCGATCTCGTCGACCACTCGAAGAGCCAGGTTCCGTGTCGTGCTTGGCCTCTCGACGCCTCTTACCTTAGCCTTAGGTCTTTGCTGGTTGAGCCATAATCTCACCGACCCAATCCTTTGCAATGCAAGGCAGATAATCTAGTTTACGAACTATAACTTGGTTGGTCCTGGAATTTCCTTGTGTCAGGGTGGGTTTACCACACGACAGACCTACTTTTCATACAAAGCATTCAATTTAACAATTAATCTTCATTATATTACTGTAGAATTCATGTATACGGGTGGTAAAACTGTGTCGCTCCATCCCCCCAACTTCACACCCACCTGGCTCTTGTAGTTGCATGTCCCTCATGGTCGCAGGCGGGAACCGCAGAGAGGCCTTACCCATACCTTGCACAAGGGGTTATAAGTCCCAATTGAAGCCCCCCCCTTAGCATTTCTCATGCATGCAATATCCCCCCTGTCCCAGTTACAAAGACCCACCTACCTTCTGGCCATTGACCCGACCTGATCGTATTCCCCTTTGCTGCCAACCTGACAAGAAAAATGGGAGCCCAACACAGGTAGCCAACCATCTCTGAGTCCCGTAACACAACCATTGCCTACCCTCCTTCTCATTCTACCATAGACAGTCTCAATTCCTTGCCAGGTTTCATGCCCATGGTGTTTCTCCCCCTTTTCCCCAATTCCCAGGTCCTTGCAATCCCCCCTCCGGTTGTGCATGGTCACAAGACAGGGGTTTCCTCCCAGAATGCGGGTGTACAGGCAGACAATATCCCCATATCCCAACCCCCTAGTGTTGCTAGCGATGCAACTGTATGCTCCTACACTTTTATCCCTACCCAAAACCAACATAATTTCCATACGATATAGGAGTATCTCAAAACAGAGTGAGATGGTAAGATTCCCAACAAATTACAAAGGCATAAGTAGACTATCACCACCATCCTATGCCCCCAACCCCTAACATCCTTACACCCCGTCTCCAATATTCTTTCCATCTCCCTCAGACGAAACTAGAAACAGGGCAACATAATGAGATAAGAGAGGTTGCCAAAAACATATCCGATTTGCATCGCTTGCAGATGGTGGGTTCTCTGCTACTCGTGGAGCCACTTTACCAACTCCCCTCTCCAATCTCCTTGTACTCGATCGTTTTGGTGCTCACTACACTTCTCTAAATGGCGATTATAGACTAAAAATCTTCCCCTTTTCTTGTTGCCACCTTTCCTTAATACGTTGTCCATCATCATGCAAAGGGCCACCGCACCCATCGCCTCGAGCGTGTGGGGGGTGGTGGTTATGTACCTCGCAGTACCTTCCATTAACATCGTCATAATGAGCTCATATGTCGGCTTGCACCTCGATCAAGGGATAATTATAAGTAATATTATTTACTAGTAATATATAGATTTAATATTTTGTTTGTGCTAAAAAATATTTATTTATTTATTTTTATTAACCATTATAAGTAAGTTATTCTTCTGAGAATCATTCTTTACCCATCCTTCTTTCTTCTTTCTCTTAAGCTTCTACAGTTATAATGATTTTTTTCATTCCGTCATGCTCTAAAGTATTATGAGGTTTCTGTTGTGGCCTGCAATTTTGATGGAAACCAACTTGGAGGGTCTTGCACCTTTAGATCCCCCTCTAACTTCAAATATATATTCTTTCAACAATTGGTAGCTAATGGGCCCAAGTACCAAAAGTCCAAGCCCTCTTACTTTGTCAAGAATATCAAGGAAGTCCCCGTGATGGAGGTTTTCCCCCCCATGTGAGCTCTTGGGCTTTGTAATTAGCAGAGAGTTGTATCTTCAATCAGTTCATGGGGATTTGGCCTTCCTTGTGCTTTGTGAGGATTTGGATGGAAAAAATTGGAAGTCGATGATCAATGGTATTGTGTCTTCTCCCTTATGTGGGGAGGTTTTTTACACCTTCTCTTTGAAAATAAGGAGATCAAGACTTGATCTTTAAGAGTGGGCCTTATTTAATGTGTGTTGAAAGATTGTATCTGGATCGATGGAGCCCAAATTTTAATGTTGAAAGTGATGTGCCATGACCAAATCCATTTTGGGTGAAGCTACATTTCCTTCCTCTTCACTGCTAGAATGATACAACTTTTAGAAGCATTGGAAATGCCCTGGGTAAATACATTGATTGCGCCAAGCAATAAGAGGGTTTATTTTCCTTTGCAAGGATCTATGTTGAAGTGGATTTGGACAAGGAGCTCCCAATGAATATTAATCTAAAATTTAGTTGTTGGTCTCACATCTAAGAGGTATATTATGATCAACTCCCATTTAAATGCAAAGTATGCCATGAATGTGACCACTTTGCGAGAAGTTGTAAAAATAAACAAGAGGAGCAACACAAATATGTGGAAGAGAGAGATCAATGGTAGTATCCAAAAAGAAGAAGAGCCCCAACAAGGAAAACTAAAAACTAACCAAGGAAACCTAACATGAATGGAAATAAAGGAAAATAACTAGCTTCTCTGAACAAAATTTGGTCCAAAGAATGAAGAAGGAACCATCAAGACAAATCGGAAGAAAGAGAGTAGTAACAACTACGAGGCCTTCAATATGATCAATGAAGAAGGAGAAATCCCTATGGAAAACCATCTAATCTCTTTGGAGAAAAAACACAAATTAGGATCTGAGCCAAAAGAAGAGTGGATTGATGAGAATATGCCACCTCTAGAAGATGACCCAACACCCATGTAAGCAATGGAAGAGTCTTCATCATCGAAGGAAGAATACCACTCTCGTAGGAACATAAATATGGGGCCAGTCCTTGCTACATTTACATACGAGAAATCTAAGGCTAAGAAGGAAAAAGAGCAAGATCTAATTCATAGTAAGGAATAAATAAATACAATTCAAGAGATAAGAATAGAGAAAGTATAAAAAAGATAAAGAAATGGGAACCCTCATTAATCATGGATCCAAAATTTATCAAAGAAAATGGAAATGCTAAAAAAGGAAGAAATTCAACCCCTCAACAAAGAGTGACTCATACAAATAGTAAATGATGGAGGAAATCTCTTTGAACTACAAAATATTATGGTCTGAGAAAAGAATGACAAAGGTGAAACCATTAATCAAAAAAGAAAACCCCTAGTTCTTCTGCTCCAAGAGACAAAAATGGGGGATCTAGAGATCCTTCAAAAACAACACAAAATATGGCATGATAATGGGATTCTCTTTGTAAGTTCTTTAGGAGCTTCAAAAGGTATATATACTTTATGGGATCAATCAATGCTTAGGTTGTTGGAGTAGCAATCTTCCCCCCATTGGTTAGTGACATAGTTGCTTCTTCTCCACTCCAACAAGGTACCTATTATTGTGTGTGTGTGTACTAGTCCATTTCGGAGAAAAATCAAAATGTTGGGATTCATTAATGGATCTAGTAGACTCTTAATTTATTTCAGATTGTATCTTTGAAGGGGATTTAAAAAAAACTTTGCATCAATGGGATAAGAAAGGGCGGATCTTTTGTCAAAGACCAATTACAGGAAAATATGGAAAAATTCATTCAAAAATTAAGTTTGTTGGATATTAAGTCTTCCTCCAACAATTTTACTTGGAGTAATAAGAGAACATGCCCATGGTATATTGTTGCAAGCCTAGATAGATTTATTCTAG
This sequence comes from Pinus taeda, assembly GCA_000404065.3. Classification (NCBI taxonomy): domain Eukaryota; kingdom Viridiplantae; phylum Streptophyta; class Pinopsida; order Pinales; family Pinaceae; genus Pinus; species Pinus taeda. The sequence goes on from APFE031683866.1 coordinate 65,015, forward strand.
TAGATTCTGTTAGGTTCCTATACCAATAGGAGTCATAATTTTGAATGACTAAGGTTAAGCCTTGTAATATTGTGCATACCTTTGCTGTTTGCAAATGTTTTCCATATTAAAAAATAAAAAATGTAAAGAGGGTATGTCCTAAAAGAAATATCAAAGGACAAAAAGAATAAGAGAAGGTCAAAAAATGAAAATATATGAACCCCAAAAATAAAAAGAGACCATGAAAGTGTGCAAGTCTAAATGCCACTCCTATTTACTTTTATGCATAATAATGATTGTGTGCAGCTTGTTATTTATGCCACAATCAATGGTAATCAAACTGTTTAATCTTGGTTATTTCATGATTGGAATTTTATGTTTATAGTTAGAGAATAAATATGACCAAACAGTTTAATCTTGGCAGATCATTAGATAGGTAGAGAAAATAAAAGGAGCTCATCAGTTTAATCTGAGCCCTTGGATGATATGAGGTTAGAATTAGATAGATTACTTCTCAAAAGAAAAATGGACGATAAGGGTTTGCTAGCTTAAATGCACCCAAATAAAATGAAGAAAAAATGGTAGGGTAAGTAGAAGAAATGTTGCCAAAGTATAAAGTTGGTTGGATCAAAACACATGCATCATGCTTAGACACATATTTCTATATGTATGATCAATTATGGAGGCAAAAACAAAGGTTTGCAAGTTAATATGATTAACTCCCCCTCTTTCATTTTTCCCTTTACTTACTAATTTCCTACCCACAAGCATGTTCTAGTACTTTTAAATCCTTCAAGTCAAAGAGGCCCAGAGCATTTCTCTGACTGTTGATGGGACTGGACCCTCAATTTAATGACTTAAGGACATCAAGTGATAGAAATTTCCTTCATGAAATTCATTTTCCCCTTCATTTCCCTAATAAAACCCTTTTTCCTAAGTTTAAACTTCATTTGCCTAGGAAAAGTAAAGCAACTCCATGATTAAGTTCCTTTTCATTCGAAAACCCACAAAAAACATTTTATCCTAAGTATAAAGCATATGCACAAACATTGACATTTATACTTAAGGGTATATCCACTCCACTAGATTCATACTAATTTTTAACGTTATTATATAATTCCCCAATAAAACATTTTCCCGTATATTAATTAAATCCCATAAGTAAATACCCCCAACCCTTAATTTTGATAAAAACTATACAATTTACCCCTTATCTCGACAAAATAAATAAAACCCGTCATTAAACCCTGCCCGATCAACCAATCCTGTGATTAAGTCTTAAATTAATCACAAGTCGTCGGAGATTAAAGCCTACGGCCCCCTGAAACCCATGCTCTTATCACCCGCGCACCTCCCTTACCCGACAGCCGTCCGATCATCTTCCCCTTCATCCAACGGTCCACAGGCATATCAGCCACGCCCGATGGCCGGCCGTTACGCGCTCGATAAAGCGGTTTTCCCCCGAACCCCAAATGCTACGTGTCAGGCGTGAAGGTAGATCGGGTGACCCCTCCTCAATACCACCTTTGCCACAAAAGCGGTCCGATGGCTTAGAAAACCACCTCCTTGCATAAGACAAGACCATTACTGTTCACTTAACTAATCCCACGCCAAATTTAAAAAGTTCCCCATTAAAACCTTGAAAACCCTCGTTTTCATTCCTTTTTGTCCCGTTTCACAGTAAAACCTATGTAACCCTTTTGGCGCCACCCTGAACCTCTGTAACGCAATTCAACCTTCGATTACTTTCAAAAACATTGCCACGACTCCTTCCCCAGACATCCCTGTGAAATAAAACTATTAATTGCCTTTCTTGCCAACCTATGTTTTCTTAATGATTATTGTATTTTGTAGGTAATTAGCAGAGGACCAGACCTTGGATAAATAGTTTTGGTACTAGTCACAAAACTTGTTTACTCCAAGACTCGAAAGGAAATCTATTTAAAAACCTTCATTCAGAAGAAGAAAACAGTTATACACAGAACAAAGAAAGAAATCATTCACATAGAGACATTGACTGTTAAAACAAAGGAACTAGACAAAGAATACAGTCAAAAGACAAACATATCAAACATACATAAAGTTGATCAATATCCATTATCTTATGCTGATACATATAAAAAAACTAAATGATTTACTGTTGAAATACATAGTAAAAAGTTAAAAATGTACAGTAAAAGTAAAAACAAAGTAAAGGATATTGAAGGTCATCAAATTAAAAGTGTATAAGGTGAAAGAGTATCAGTAAAAGTGTATCAGATTGAAGAATCAAAGTGAAGATAGATGAAAAAATAGAGCAGTCAAGGTAAACAGTGAAAGTAAGCATGGATACAGTAAGGGTTAAACAAGATGAAGAAACTTTCACCAGCAACAATGGAGTTTATCCAAAGTAAAGGTAAAAACAGTTAAAAGAAAATTGAGGTTAAAAGATGAAATCATAGCAAGAATGGTAGATTTTCTGGAAATTTCTTGTTTAAGTCATAGTTTTGTAGAAACTATTGTGGCCAATCCAAGATGCATTTTGAGAAACTGAAGGAGGTTTGTGTTCCTAAAATGCAAATCTACAAAAAATAATCTCACTTTTTACACGGGTATTACAAAAATGGAGACAAATGCATATCTTCACAGCCTATTTTTCCAACTGTGCAAGGTGTTGTTTTTGACATCTTTTTGCAGAGAATATTATGAACAGCTGGAGTTGAATTTTAGGAAACTGAAAGAGGTTTATCTTAATAACATACTTATCTACAATAAACTCTTTCACCTTTTACATATCTATCTTGGATTGATATATACAAAGGTATCACTGGACCCTAATTTTTTAGAATTTTTGGGGGAAAATACACAAAGGAAGGAGGCAGTTAGTGACTTGAAAGCCTCATCATCAATTAAGGGTTGCTATCAGATTCGACTTTCTCTTCTTTGTCACCCTGAATCCATAAAAATAGTGTCAAATAGATTCATTAGTTTTGAGTGTCCTTTATTTAAGTTCTATTAATGTAAAAACAGTTTGAGATATTTGTAAAACCAATCTTGATATTTTTTTCAAGATATTTCAGTTTCGAATTTGTATAAATACTTCTTCATTTGAAGTGTTTTAGTGTGGATTATTAAACATTTATATAGACTTTTTGATCAAAATACTATAACACCATTGGAACATTGATTGAGCTAGAAGTTGGATTGATGAATAAAGACCAGATATTTCATAGGATTCATGTGTTGAGCGAAGTGCAGACAAGTATTCTCTTATGTTATTGTTATCTTTCTTAAAGTTTTTCCACAATCTTTAATATATTCCTGAATCTGAATGCTATAACTGGAACAGTATCTCAAAATTTGTTTAATTACACTCTATTTTAACAGTTAGGCTTATAAATGTTTTCAACTGATATCTAAGTTAAGGAATTCTTAATTTTTCCTTAGTTTAGGTTGTTTCTTTATAATCTATAGCAAAGGATTCTTAATTGCCCTTTGTTTATGATTACCCTCTGTTCCTCATTTTAATCCCGATCTGAGAATTCTTAATTTCGCTCTTGTTAGCCTCCTGCTGCAGTAGGTTACTCATATTTCATGATGGACATTTTTACAGGCCAAATATGTCATACTTTGCATGCTGCAATGCTCCATATTTGCTAACAGTCACCAAAGAAAGAGCCCATGAAATTTTACTAGTCTAAGTTCAACTGTTGCATTCCAATTTTGAAGAGTGTTCCATTTCTTTTACAATTTTTCAGCTAAAGGGAGGTCCAAACAGCTTAATCTTGGTCTCCCTAGGTTTCAATTTCCTGTTTGAGAATATAGAGAATGAATAATTTGTCCAAACAGTTTAATCTTGGCAGATTCTTAGATAGGTAGAGAATCAAAGGAGCCCAACTGCTTAATCTGGGCCTTGGAAGAAATAAGTGTAGATGTAGATAGGAAGACATAAAATGAAAAAATTGAAAAGATGGGTTTGCAAGTCTAAGTGCACCCAAAAAAAGAAGAAGAAAAAATGTTAGGTGAGTAGGCTGGGTAGGTAATTTTGAGGTTGCAGAATGTTGATTTATGATCAACTCCACATTTTCAAGTGTTACACTTATACAGATCACAGGCAACAGGCAGTTCCCATTTGAAGGACTTCAAGCGAGGCATGACTAACTCCCTTTTCTTCCTCTTCCCTAAATCATTTACTAAATTCCCTTAAAGAGGTCAAGATCTACTTGATATCTCTTAGTTTCATCATTTTCCATATCATTTGCCTTGATAAAGATCTGCTTTATCCAAGGAGGGTACATATTTTCTCTGCAAAGTTCTATCTCCCCTTTGAAGCCTAAGACCTCTGGAACTTAGCGCTTTCTTGTCATTTTCATATTAACTCCTGACATTATTATGTAAATCCCTATCTATTTCCCTTCCCCTATGGTAATAATTCCCCTATGTAAATATCCCCTTCCTCTGGTTGAAACATAACCATAAGTATCTTCTTGGGAATAACTAAGTCACCTGGACCTTAGTAACAACCCTCATCTCTGCATAAAATTCCCCTCCGAGGTGTTTGGACTCCTTCCAAAACACAAAACCCCCCTTCAAATGCATTCACAAACCCCCACTCATTTCATTTTTGGAATTTATTAATAGTTGATTAATAAATAACCAACGCGCCAAACACATTACACCATTTTCTAAAGTTTGAAACCCACCCGCGGCCGCAAATATTAAAGTTTATCGTGCGCGCACCTTAACTAAACCCCATGCATCTTCTCCTCCCGATCACCGTTGGATCAGCCCTCCCAGATCCGACGGCTCTTATGCATATCGGGCGCCCTCTTGTGAGTGTTCGTTAGCACCCGATGTCCGACAGTTTTACCGACGTACACCGGGACAGCTGGCGGCATCCCATTGCATCGGGCCGCCCCTGACAAAAACCACCTCCGTATCCAAAGGTGGTCCGATGCATACCAAAACCGCCCTCCCTCGTGTGACCAGAAGCGTCGCGTCACCCCGCCGACGTCGCCTCCACCCACCCCTTCCTGCCTGCGCCTGGCCGACGTCACCCTGCCACCATGTCCCGCCACATCATCACCCTGCCGTACTGCCACGTCCACCCTGCTACGTCACATCGTACAGGGGGGTCTCACTGTTGACGTCATGCTGAAGTCATCCGCCATACCACTGACGTCATGCTGACGTTAGCAGCCAAAAAACGGAAAAATGCGCAAGCGCAAAAATCAAGCTTCGCAAGCCCGGAATGAAAAACAGAGGCCAAAGAAGGGAATCTTTTGATTCCTTAGCCATTTTTGCACTGAAAAAGGCAGAAAAAGCCCGATTTTGATAATTTAAACGTATCAGAAGACAGAGAGAGACCAGGTTCAGAGGTTAAAGAGTATCAGTGTAGCGGCAAAGTGTATCAGTAAAGATTTTCTCAGGGCTCGAGGCGAATGAAGTATTAAAAGAAAACCTTGAAAGTCAAGAAGCAGTTAAGGAACTATTCAAAGCTCACCAGCACAAATGACTACACATTAAAGCTCACAGGAGATCAGTGGACCAGAACTCAAGGCACAGTTATTACAGAACCACTGCACCAAGCCACTGAGGACACCACATTAACTCATTTTGATCCAACTGCCATTGGCGCAGCCCAAAGAAAACTTACTTACATTTAGTTCCAGCATAAGTTAGATTTAGAAAGCTTTTTCCTGCAGACCTGTTTAGGTCGGTTGTAATAAATAAATTTAAATATTTTGCTTATATATACCACCCTGAAACATGTAAGAGGGGTTGGTTGGTCTTTGTTGGTTTGATATTTTGCTTGGAGCAGAGACTCACACTGTAAATGTGATAATTTCTATAATCAAAGACTGTTGAAATGAATGGATTCTGAAACTGTCTGCTATGTTTAATTGGCCGAGGAGTGACTATGGAATTCCTGTGCTTCTACATGGTTCAATAAGTGTTCCTTAACTCTATTAGTTTTTCATGTTTGTTTTATCGTCCACTCACCATCTAAAATTGCAGAAAAGAAGAATAGTTTAGGATTTGCCTGGCAGCACCCTAGGCTCAATTTCTGCAATTTCTTCATGTTTTCATCAGGAATGGTTATGAATATGTATACTTGAATGATCATGTTTACACTATTTCTTTCACATATGAATGTTAGTTTAGGAATTCTTAACTGCTCCTAGATAACCATTCACTCACCCCTCTTCCTTGTTAGTTAATGAAAGATTCTTAATTGCCTTTCATCTCTGACTTTCATCCCATCTTTTCAGCAAAATGGTATTGTTTCATGTGTAGCTATCCCGCTCCATAATCCTCTTGTGACCAAGAAAACGCAACAACAAGCCTTAATCCATGACTCCATGCCCAATGGTTTGAACTTATCACCTGATCCCTTGCCTCTCTGCTCCAATGCAATTTCCTTCCATTCAAAACTCCATCCAAACAAAAAATCAAAACCCCTGAACCCAATAACTAGCCTAAAATCATCATCAGCAAAGCTAAATCATTAAGAGAGAGCCCTCTCTGATTGCAGGTGGGATAGAACCTGCAATCTAAAGATTGGTTTGTGGTTACCTCGGTCGTATCCCTTCAGGAGCTTAGGGACAACCTGAGTGATAACATAATGGCGACTCCATTGGGGACTTCCTCAGATAATCTCACAAAACCAGTCTGAAGCTCCACAGAGGAAGAAACCAACCTTAAAAAAGTTTGGTTGACCTGTGTTCTTAGAAAAATTCCCAAAAAACAAGTTAGAAGCTGACTCCCAAGAAGCGTTCGTGCTACACAAGATTAAATCCAGATCCAAATCCCCTAGCTGTTTTTGAAAATCCCAACATAATCCCTAAGATCCTTCGAAAGCAAGAGCAACAAGAAGGTTTGACTGCTTCTAGTCCCGAAACAGTTCAACCTAGTAGTTTTTTAACCCCTGTTAAAGTTTTGTTCCATTCAAACCCTTCTTCCCCTTGTTCATCATCCACTTCTCCAGGCACTTCTTCCACACCTCCGTTCACTGCAAATACTACCACTACTACTCCTATTATCCCAGTAACCCCATTTGTTCCTCTTATCCCTGTTGTTCCACTTATCCTTGTTAATATGGCTAATAGATATGAGCCCTTACAGCTGCCTGCTAATCCCGGGGCTATGCCTCAGGATTATCAGACAAAAATTACCTATTTTCGTGGCACAAATTCCCTGCACAGCCTACAACATAAAAAGAAAATGCAAGATTACTTTGAGAGTTATGAGATTGATGATGACAGTGTGAAGAATGAAGATTTTTGTCCAATTTTGACTGGTGATGTCATACCTGGTTTAAGCTAGCGCTCACACCCAATTCCATATTAAACCCATAGCCTTAACCAGACATTTTATCAATTAGATGGGGAGAAAAAGGAAGAGACCCCCTTGCACATATTTCTGAGATGATACTATCAAGAAGAGGACCTCAGGGAAACAGGTTTTGGATTACTGTGCAAGGTTTAATAACGTTTACAATGCAATACCACAAAATTTGAGACCTCCACCTGATCTTGCTTTGTACAAATTCCCTGATGGTTTTGATGCTGAAATGGTGTATCAGTTAAGGGAAAGGGCCCCTCAAAGCCTCGTAGAGATGCAAGATGTTGCTGTTAGTGTGGAGGCAAACCTAATTGCCAAAAGAAACAGAGCCAGAACTGAGAGAAGAACCACCTTCAAGGAAGAACCCTCAGTCTTAGACCAAAAATTGGATGCCATCATCAAAGTCATGCATAGGCTAGGAGATAGAGTAGAGAGCGTTGAAAGAAAATCATCATGGGAAGGTCAACAGTCCAACACCATAAGGAACCCGAACTTCAGGAAAAATCAGACCACAAACACTGGAAGGGCTAGTCCCGACCATGATATTATGCCTCCTTTTCAAGAAAACTATGCGGAGGCATCCACATCCAGTGAGCCCACATATGAGACTCACATGTGTAGGAATTTACAGGGTAAGTTCCTCAGAAAGAACACCAAAAGGACACCGCTCACAACCAGATCTCAAATCAATACACCAGTATTTTTGACGTGGTTAAAACCCTCAAAGAGGGAAACAGTCCACGGCCTGAGCCAACATGGCCACTTCAGACAATTTATTAATCAAAGAATGAAAATTTACATAAGCTCTCTCATGGACGGATTACCCAAACAATGACCCTCCATGCGCTTTAAATAGAACTCATGGACCAATCGGGTGTCAAGCCACGGATCAAGTGTCGGTAATACCGAGGAGAGACTGAACCGTCGGATCACTACATATCGTGACCGTCAGATTGTAAGTTACAAAATGTACAATGGTAAAGAAACACACTTTACCTAACTCTATACTAGACCAAGTTGAACTTAACTATTTCCTATGTGTCGGAATATCCTAACATCCCCCCTTCAGAACAACTTGGGATAGGATTGAAGGATTTACAAATATGACACAATAGGAGAAGGAAGGAGGCACTAGAGCCTATCCCCCCTTAGTGACAACTTCCTGAACTCCAAGCATATATCGAAGTTTAGTGAACTTCGCCTCTGTGAGAGCCTTTGTGAAGATGTCTGCAACCTGATCACCTGTTGAACAATATTGCACTTCAAGAACATGGTCATGAATGAGCTTTCTGATGAAGTGCATGTGAAGTTCAATGTGTTTGCTGCGCTGATGCTGAACTGGATCTTTGCAAAGCTGAATGGCACTTTGATTATCACACCAAAGTGTAGTCGGATGCTGCTGCTCAAAACCCAATTCTGATAGGATCTGACGAAGCCACAAGGCTTCCTTACTAGCTTCCACGGCACCACGATACTCTGCTTCTGCTGACGAAAGAGAAATGGCAGCCTGTTTCTTACAAGCCCATGTTATAGGTCCTGAACCAAGAGTGAAGACATAACCGGCAGTAGACTTCCGATCATCAGGGTCACCAGCCCAATCAGAATCAGTGAAACCAACTAATAGAGGAGTTTCTTTGGCAC
>APFE031683866.1:95241-106801 GCA_000404065.3 Pinus taeda
GAAGACATAAAAAGAAAAAATTGAAAAGCTGGGTCTGCAAGTCTAAGTGTACCTAAAACAAAAAGAAGAAAAAATGTTAGGTGAGTAGGCTGGGTAGGTAATTTTGAGGTTGCAGAATGTTGATTTGTGATCAACTCCACATTTTCAAGTGTTACACTTATACAGATCACAGTCAACAGGTAGTTCCCATTTGAAGGACTTCAAGCGAGGCATGACTAACTCCCTTTTCTTCCTCTTCCCTAAATCATTTACTAAATTCCCTTAAAGAGGTCAAGATCTGCTTGATATCTCTTAGTTTCATCATTTTCCATATCATTTGCCTTGATAAAGATCTGCTTTATCCAAGGAGGGTACATATTTTCTCTGCAAAGTTCTATCTCCCCTTTGAAGCCTAAGACCTCTGGAACTTAGCGCTTTCTTGTCATTTTCATATTAACTCCTGACATTATTATGTAAATCCCTATCTATTTCCCTTCGCCTATGGTAATAATTCCCCTATTTAAATATCCCCTTCCCCTGGTTGAAACATAACCATAAGTATATTCTTGGGAATTAATAAGTCACCTGGACCTTAGTAACAACCCTCATCTCTGCATAAAATTCCCCTCTGAGGTGTTTGGACTCCTTCCAAAACACAAAACCCCCCTTCAAATGCATTCACAAACCCCCGCTCATTTCATTTTTGGAATTTATTAATAGTTGATTAATAAATAACCAACGCGCCAAACACATTACACCATTTTCTAAAGTTTGAAACCCACCCGCGGCCGCAAATATTAAAGTTTATCGTGCACGCACCTTAACTAAACCCCATGCATCTTCTCCTCCTGATCACCGTCGGATCAGCCCTCCCAGATCCGACGGATCTTATGCATATCGGGCGCCCTCTTGTGAGTGTTCGTTAGCACCCGATGTCCGACGGTTTTACCGATGTGCATCGGGCCGCCCCTGACAAAAACCACCTCCGTACCAAAGGCGGTCCGATGCATACCAAAAATTCCCTCCCCTCGCGTGACAGGAGTGCCGCGTCACCCCGCCACGTCGCCTCCACCTCACCCCTTACTGCCTGTGCCTGGCCCACGTCACCCTGCCACCGTGTCCCGCCACGTCATCACCCTGTCGTACTGCCACGTCACCCTGCTGACGTCGGCATACTGACGTCACATCCGTACAGGGGGGTCCCACTTCTGACGTCATCCGCCGTACCGCTGACGTCAGCAGCCAAAAATAGAAAAACGCGCAAGCGCAAAAATCAAGCTTCGGAAGCCCGGAATGAAAAAAAAAGGCAGTTTTCGATGCGCGATTAGCGCGAAACGCTAATCGCGCATCGCTACGGAAAATAGGCCAAAGAGGGGAGTCTTTAGGGAATATTTTGATTCCTTAGCCATTTTTGCACCGAAAAAGGCAGAAAAAGCCCGATTTTGCTAATTTAAACATATCATAAGACAGAGAGAGACCAGGTTCAGAGGTTAAAGAGTATCAGTGTAGCGGCAAAGTGTATCAGTAAAGATTTTCTCAGGGCTCAAGGCGAATGAAGCATTAAAATAAAACCTTGAAAGTCAAGAAGCAATTAAGGAACTATTCAAAGGTCACCAGCACAAATGACTGCACATTAAAGCTCACAGGAGATTAGTGGACCGGAAATCAAGGCACAATTATTACAGAACCACTGCACCAAGCCAATGAGAACACCACATTAACTCATTTTGATTCAGCTGCCACTGGCGCATCCCAAAGAAAACTTACTTACATTTAGTTCCAGCATAAGTTAGGTTTAGAAAGCTTTTTCCTGTAGACCTGTTTAGGTCGGTTGTAATAAATAACTTTAGATATTTTGCTTATATATACCACCCTGAAACATGTAAGAGGGGTTGGTTGGTCTTTGTTGGTTTGATATTTTGCTTGGAGCAGAGACTCAAACTGTAAATGTGATAATTTCTATAACCAAAGACTACTAAAATGAATGGATTCTGAAACTGACTGCTGTGTTTAATTGGCTGAGGAGTGACTATGGAATTCTTATGCTTCTACATGGTTCAATAAGTGTTCTTAACTCTGTTAGTTTTTCATGTTTGTTTTATCGTCCACTCACCATCTAAAATTGCAGAAAAGAAGAATAGTTTTGGATTTGCCTGGCAGCACCCTAGGCTCAATTTCTGCGATTTCTTCATGTTTTCATCAAGAATGGTTATGAATATGTATACTCGAATGATCATGTTACACTATTTCTTTCACATATGAATGTTAGTTTAGGAATTCTTAACTGCTCCTAGATAACCATTCACTCACCCCTCTTCCTTTTTAGTTAATGAAAGATTCTTAATTGCCTTTCATCTCTGACTTTCATCCCATCTTTTCAGCAAAATGGTATTGTTTCATGTGTAGCTATCCCGCTCCATAATCCTCTTATGACCAAGAAAACGCAACAACAAGCCTTAATCCATGACTCCATGCCCAATGGTTTGAACTTATCACCCTATCCCTTGCCTCTCTGCTCGAATGCAACTTACTTCCATTCAAAATCCATCCAAACAAAAAATCAAAACCCCTGAACCCAATAACTAGCCTAAAATCATCATCAACAAAGCTAAATCATTAAGAGAGAGCCCTCTCTGATTGCAGGTGGGCTACAACCTGCAATCTAAAGATTGGTTTGTGGTTACCTCGGCCGTATCCCTTCAGGAGCTTAGGGACAACCTAAGTGATAACATCTCTCACCCTGGTTAAGACCATTTCACTCCTCTGGCCCAAAGACCTGCACTTTACTCTGCTAGCTTGCCCTTTGAACATTCCCTTTAGTGAGTTGATCCAGTTCTGCTGCCTTTCTGTTGACTCCATAGCCCAATGGTATAAAGACATCATTCTATCCATTTGATTCAAGGATCCCACCATACAATCTTCAAACAAATCAAAAACCCCCCTGAACATTTATAACTGGCCTAAAATCCCAACAAACAAAGCTAAATCACATAGAGAGAGCCCTCTCTGAGTATAGGTTGGTTAGAGCATATGCTTAAAAGTTGGTTTGTGGTTACCTTGGTGATTTCTTTCTTTAACCTTGAGAAAATACTGAGTGATAATAGATTCTTTATTATCAAAAAAAATATTGGCTTCTTCATGTATTCTCCATGGAACAACTCGGATCATCGTCCAATTGAGTTGGATATTTTTGAAAATATAGACTCTGGTTGTTTACCATTTTGTTATTGTCCAACCTAGACAATAACATGTGCTTTTAGAGATATTTTAAAGTAGGTATGGAGAGAATGGGTTCATGACAACCCAATCTCGATCTAGGAAAAGAAGATTAAAAGAATAAAAGAAGCCTTATAAAAATAGGCCAAACATCAGAATATGGATAGAAAAATCTATTATATAGGTTCACCAAACATGTATGGAGACCCTTCAATCCAAACTAGAGGAAGGACCAATCACAAATGATCTTCTTAATGAGGAGAAGGAGGATTTTAAAGCATATCACAAAGAATTAGAAGAGGAGGAATAAACTTGGAGACTAAAGCCTAGGAGTCTATGGCTTCACGTAGGGGATATGGACACTAAATAAATTCATAACCAGGAAAGAAATAGAGTTTGGTAAAATAAAATGAAAAGAATTATGGGTAGAGGCAGAAAAATATTGAACTTCTCATAAATAAAAGAAAACGTGCTCCACCACTATAGTGATCTACAAAACACAACTGAACCAACATGTCTAGAGGTGGAACACTTTATGTTAGATCATTTTTCAGAAATTCGTACTCTAGAGAGTAATATTTATCTTGTGAAAAATATTGCCAAGGAAGAAATTAAAAATGCAGTGTTTTCTTTTAACCTAGTTAAAGCACCAGGATCAGGAGGGTTCACAACTAATTTTTATCATTAGTTATGCGAGGTGAATGTTTTTAACTTATGTAAAATGATAGACTACTCTTTTAAACACAATTGCATGGGAGGAGGAATTAATACCTTCTTTGTTGCTTTGTTTCCAAAAGAATCCAATCAATCTTTATTTTCAAGGGTTAGGCCTATGACATTAAGTAATGTCTCTTATAAAGTTATTTCAAAGATATTGGCCAAACGACTTAAATTCTTTCTCCAAAAAACCATCTCAGAAAAAATTGGGTGATTTTGTTCATCAAAGGAAAATATTTTCTAATATCATTGTCGTATAGGAAGCTATTCACTTACTCAAGATAAAGGAGATAAAGGTATGTTAAATAGCCTAGACATGAAAAATTCCTTTGATAGAGTAAGAAATGAATACTCATTCAAGGTTATGTCAAAATGCAGATTTTACAATAAATTTATTCAATGCGTTTCTCTCAACAACAAAATGCCTTAGATTTCGTCTTTAGTCAATAGAAGAGTTGTGGGTTTCTTTCATGTTTCAAGAGGCATGTGCTAGGGATTCCCTTTATCTATTTTTTTGTACATCATAATGGTAGATTCTCTTAGCAGAAGGTTGTACCTTGAAAGATGTCGGCAGCGATTACCGAGTTTAATTTTTTTTTCAGGGAACAAGGAGTATAAATCATTCCCAATTTGTTGATGATACCCTTTTACTGGGAGGAGATTTGATAATATTGCAGGGGATATTTAGATTGTCCTAGACTAATTTATTCAAGTCTTAGATGGACTCATAAATTAATGGAAGTCTCATATGTACTCTTGGAATATCTCAATCTGTAAGCAAAGTCAAATTGGAAAAATCTTGGGTTTTCTTCCTGTGGAATCTTGGGAAGAATTGAAATAATTAGGGATTCCTATCTATTTTAAATCTCACTCCTCACAAGCCTAGGATGTAGTCATTTCCAAATTTAAGGTGAAATTCATAGCTAGGGGTGCTCACTGGCTCAAATTTTGTAGGGCATGCTATGATGATTAATGTTGTGGGAGGGGTGATATAAGACCCCGAGGAAGTAAAAGTTATAGAGTTTTCAAGGGGTTTATGACACTTGTCTCTATCAAGGTATTCTATTGGCTAATTTAAATCATGTTAGTGCACTTTGGAATTGGAATATTCTCTCCTAAATGTTCAACATTTGGTTATAATATCCTCCTTGAAGGAAACATCCCTAGAATCCCTTATGAAAAGAATATGAAAATTTACCTAAGGAATCCCCTCACTAGAACTCTTCCATGTCCTAGGAGACTTCAATAAAGAAGCAAAACATTGTGAAAATGAGGGGTGTAAATTGTGTATGGTAAAATTTAAAGTTAATGGCCAAATTATGCCTTCTCTAATCCCTTAGAAATGGATGGAGTTAAACTTAAAAATAAAAATAAAATTGTTAAAAATGAATTTTTAATTCATAAAAATGTCTAGGACCCATGGAACAACGTGGAAACCTATATGAAGATAATTCATGCAATCAAACCCAACATGTTCCTATATAATTTCATAAGCTGTGAAGCTCTAGATGGTTCTTCCTTACAGGTATTAAAATACCTGATATCCTAGATCACGCTCCTATGGGTTGCCTTAAATTCACATGGGGAGTCAATTATGAAGAGTTATGACAACTTGTGTGTTAATGAACATGGGAGGTGAAAGGATTGTTCTGTTCAATCCCATCAGTAACCTTCCTAGTGTACGATGTCCAAGTGCAAATTAATTCGACAGAGAGGAGTGGGTGAAGGGATCATTCCCTATATAGGTATGTTTCCTCAGCAAGTAATGTTTTTTTGGAGGAAGGGGGAATATGTTACCTTCAACTCGGGAACATGATCCTGTGCTGGCCAATGGAGGCCATGTAATTCTCCTGAATGACATCTGCTAGTAGTTTTGGAGCTAGGTGTGTGCATCTTCCAAGTTAGTGTTTAGTCTATCTTTGTGTCTACACATCGACATGTAAGGTGTGTTGTCATGTCGAAATGTATTAAAAGTAGTTTTAAAAATTTATGTTGTAGGATCACTTGGGTTTTGTTTAATGAATTGTGTATGTCTTAGTTTGATTAGAGAATTATCATTTTAGTTATAATGGAGAATTACCATAAAATTACTGGAGGAAATGGCTCATATGCTATGTTGTGAATCTTTTGATAACAAGGTTCCTTTATGTGTCTGAAAACTGGATAATTATGTGGGTCTCTATGGACTATCATGGTCTTTTCTTCAGTCGCTACTGTAAGGAGACTTCACGACCTTGGTCTAATTCAAAGTTTAGTTCTAAACAAAGAACTTTGTGTCCACATTTCAATCACTCAAGGAATTAACAACAAATTACCATCACATGGTTGGTTTCTCAAGGGCCTAGGTATCAACTTAATTGCCCTTGATAGTTTTAATATTGTTGATCAATAAGGCATCCATGGGGGTAATCACAAGGCAACCATCTCCCAACTTGCAGAGAGGCTTGAATAACTGCAATTGGATATTTTCAAGCTTAAATTTAAGCATAATGAATACATAGCTTCTACTTCTTGTGTCATGGAAAATATCCAAGAGGTGAAAGTAAAATTAGAGAAAAATGAATATGAAGTGGATGCACTTCAGAGGTAGATGTAAGAGCTCCAAGAATAGGTGAACAAGTTATCTCTCAACATGATGGATATGGCTAGTTCAAGCAATTCAAACAATGTTAATTGTCTCGACTTAAATGGACCTACCCAAGATTCTAGTAATACAACTAGTTCAAGCAATAGAGATACCATCAATAGTCCTCATGTAAATGAACCTACCCATGACTTAAGCAGGGTCATTATTATGAAAGATTATATCACAAAATAATAGTTGAATGAAATGGAAATTTTTCTTTTTGATGGGGAAAATTTGTAAGGTGTACACCTACAAAACCCCCTTTTATGATGTTCAGAGTCACGACTCTTGCGATAAAATTGTAACTCTATTGGATAGTAGGGAACAATATGAAATTTTGTTGAGGTCGATATGTAATACTTGAAGTATTAGCTGTGATCTGGGTGCACAATTTTCTCTTAATACAAAAATGATCAATCACATTAAAAAAGTAATTATAAGGAATATTATTTGCTAGTTATACCTTTCCAGAGTTTAACTTTTGTAAGTGTACTCTCAATTTCACTAAAACAGCTAATTTAATTATGTTCATGAAATCCAATCAATTAAAATAGATATCTATATGATATTTATTTTTTAAAGAGCATATATATATATATATTATATTATAATATATTTATATATAATATATATTATATATATATATATATATATATCATATATGATGATGATGATGATGCCTAGTCTTATAATACAATATCCCCCAATTAGAGTGGTTGCCGGAAAATGTTGACGAAAGGACAGGGGTATGGCCCCTCTGCCACTTCGATCACACGAGGGATGGAAGGAGGTCAACCCATGCCAACGGGATCAACATTATGACATTTAATTCCACCCTTGGGATGATAATTTCCCATTCTAAGGCGGGGAGGATAATGTCGCCTCCAAATACATTGTCGAGCTTTTCTACTAGCCCGTTGTCACCTTAGTTGGTTTATCTACATGTCGAATTGAACTTGGATTACCAAACTTTTCTTCGTTGCAAAGGTGGCTTCCCTCACCTCTCACTGGAAGGTTCTTGGCCCTCCTCTTGGAATTCATGCAGAGAACTATCAAGTGGCCCGTGACTTGTCTAGGATTGATAATATCCTTCGAAAAAATCAAGGTCAAGTTTCTCCAGGAGACCCCTTAGCTCTGATTGATGTCTCATCTTCGTATTAACCCACTATGGTCTGTCTTACATCTCTTTTTTGGGGCATGTATTAGCATGTTTATTTAGTTCCAGATGTATATCAATCAACCAAGTTTTACTTTTGGATGCGCTTGGATTTTCATGCCAACTTAGCTAGATATACTTTTGTAGCTTGTATATGCTATTATGTGGTCTATTTTGGCTCAAAAACACTTTTCTTCCACTGATGGTCTGGTTTCCCAAGTGGTAGATAATGGTAAGAAGGGATTATGATGTACTTTGACCTCTAGTTTATCAATGGAATGTTCATTTACAAATAAAAAAAATCTTATAATAGAATATAATTATGTTCACATAATCAAATTAATTTAAATAGTTATTGATATGAATATATATATATATATTTATAATGTTAATGCTTGAGCTTATAATAGAATAGTATAAAAAAATTGTCCACCATTTAATGAATATTTTAGGGATTCATTAAGGTTCTTTGGAAGGTTTAGTGACCATGCAAAACTAGATGAAATATTAAAAGAAAAGAATTGAAATTCTAACTAGAGAAAGACTGCAACATGTTATATAAACTAATATGGACATATCAATTTTGTACTTCGTCTTAGGCACATGGGCTTCACCTTGTTGACAAATATCTTACCACATTCATTATAAAGAAGGTTTTAAAATTGTGAAAAATAAAGTTAATATATGTAGGTTTTATGGGGTTAGTGTGGGGTAACAGGGGGTTTATAGGTATTAAGGGGCATAAAAGGATATATAGTAAAAATAAGGGGTTGTTTTATTCGACATATATATTGGGGGGTTAAAAAAATAGATTTTGGGAGGTGTTTATCAATACTTAGTGAAATTAGAGGCATTATTTAATATTCCATGAACACTCATGTTATGTCAGAAGTTCATTGATTGATGACCCCATGGTCTTGGGGAGTTGTTGCTTCCAGTGCTGAAGTGTCATTGTAGAGCTTCTTCTTGATGCATGATAGCTCAAAAGGGTTTTGATTTTGAACTTTATTGTA
This sequence comes from Pinus taeda, assembly GCA_000404065.3. Classification (NCBI taxonomy): domain Eukaryota; kingdom Viridiplantae; phylum Streptophyta; class Pinopsida; order Pinales; family Pinaceae; genus Pinus; species Pinus taeda. The sequence goes on from APFE031683866.1 coordinate 103,949, forward strand.
GGAGGGGGAGCATGCTGTAACTATAACCAAAACAAGCAACAATGTTACCAACTTAACGAGGACTGTACCGAGTTCTCGTTTTTTTGGAGGTCGCATCAAATCATGATTTTAATGTTGATTTTGAATAGTGGTGATGCAACATCACCATTTTAGGGTTAAAATTCCAACATTTTTTAACCATGGTATTAAAAATCAAATAACACGATTGTGAAAGACATGGAAAATCAGGCTAAAATGCAAAAGCGATGATGCAACATCACATCTTTTTTTTAGGGTTAAAATTCAAACATTTTCAATCATTGCATTAAAGACCAAATGTCCTGACTACAAAAAACACATTGAAATGCAAAAGTGGTGATGTAGCATCATCCCCTTTTTTTAGGGCTAAAATTCAAACAATTTTCAACCATGGCATTAAAGGCCAAATATCATGACTAAGAAAAGCCCTAAAACTTAGCACTTAAATTTTTCCTACCTTCCTTTTTTCAACTGCTTGTTTTTAAATGTTTTTCAAAGTTGTCTACCTTTTATTTTATTTTATTTTTGGAGTTATAATTACCAATTAATTAACATTATAGCCTTGACCATTGGTACCATTGAAAAAAAATATAAAGCCGACTTCGAATCTAAAAGTGATGTTACATAATTTTTGTTTAATGATTAGTTATTAATTATTAACTTTTTAATAATTTACATTAAAAACCTAGCCCCAAGGGTTAGCTCAAGTGCTTTAAAGTAAGACGAAAGACGTTAAGTTCTTTGATATTGTCGCTAGTTGTTGATCATGAGTTCGACTCCCTTCGATTCTCTTGGGGCGGAACCTCGTAATCAGGGTCACTTGTTTATGTGATTTACCATCCACGAAATGTGGGGAAGTACCTTAGGATATCTTGTGCTTTAATTCCAAGTTTATATATATATATATATATATATATATATAATAAACTTAAATTCTAACTTCTATAAGAAAAGGAATCTAGATAAAAATAGTCCTTACAGTGGTTTAGAGAATGATATTGCTAGCCTAAGGAATGAAGGAAATATCCTTTTAATGGGTGACTTTAATGCTCGAACTTCACGCAACCAAGCTATTCTTCTAAGCAATCATTCCAACCCCAACCCTCTTTGGTCAGACGAAGACCTTCCTCTGGCTAGCCGATACAAAAGGAGCTCTGAAGACCTCGAGAAGAATTTGTCTGGGTCGGAGCTAGTCAAGCTCTGTAGTGCTCAGGATCTCATAATTTGCAATGGTCTAAAGAAGTGGCCCAATTCTAGCCAGATGACCTGCATCCATGGGCTTGGTAGCAGCGTGGTAGACTATGTTATCTCGGATCTCCCTCTATACAACGAAATAACAAATTTTGACATCTTAAACGACCGTGAGCTTGACTCTGATCATAGGCCTTTACTTATAACTCTCAATTTTTTCATGCATAGAGATCCCATAGAAGATAATCCTTATAGTCAAAATAAGTTAATCTTTGATAGAAATAAAAAAGATCTCATTCTAAATGAATTAAAAACTAATTTGCTTCCTTTATCTAGTATAGACAACGTAGAAGATCTCTATCATATTTTTACTACACCCCTCTCATATTCTATGAACAAGTTCTCAATGGAAGTTTCAAGTAATAAAAGAAATAGCAAAACCAACCCATGGTATGACAAAGATTGTAAAAGTGCAAGGAGAGCAATTAAGGAAGTTGTTGATGAATCTCTTAAAATTGACAAGATAAAAATATACAAAGCCCTAATAGGAAAAAAAGGCAGTATATTTGTAAAAGACAAGAGAATCTCTTACACCTCTCTAAGGTAGCTCCTAAGAAATTTTGGAGGCAGATTCTAACTAGGAAAACTAAATATAATAATAAAATTGCTTTACACGACTAGAATTCCTATCTAAAAAAGCTTTAAGAATCTCCAAATGTCATGGATAACTTTGAAACCCTGCTCAAAACGAAAGAAGTTTTCTCATTAGAAGACATTGATTTTGGGGTTAATCACTTGGCTAATGGGAAAGCTAAGGACATTGAAGGTTACCAGGCGGAAATCTTAAAAATTGGAGGTCCTGTCCTCATCCCCCACATTCACAAGCTTTTCAATTAAGCGGTCAAGCAAGGGTTCCCTAAACCATGGACTCAAAGCCTCATTATGCCTATTTTTAAAAGTGGGGATACAAATAACCCCTCTAATCATCAGACAATTATGATCAGCCCTCTCCTAGCCAAGTTATATGGTATTATTTTGGAAAGGAAGTTGAGCATATGGTTTGAAAGTGAAGGTAAGTGGGCTAAAGGCCAAGCGGGTTTTAGAAAGCAGTACTCAACAACAGACCACCTCCTTACACTTAGGATCATTGTGGAGGAATGCCACAATGATAAATCCAATCTATTTTGTTGCTTTGTGGACTTTAGAAAGGCTTTCGATACGGTTCCTAGAAACAACCTTTGGAACAGATTAGAAGAGCTAAAGGTTCCTTTTGAGTTGAGAGTTGCCGCTATAAGGTTATACGAGAATGTAATTGCCAAGTTAAAGAACAATGAGGGGTGGTCGAAAGATATTAAGTGTAATATCGAAGTTAAATAAGGTTTCCCCCTCTCCCCTACCGTATTTGGCATTTACATCGACAAGCTAGAAGGTTGTTTAGAGGAAGAAGGATGTGCTGGCACGATCTTAGCTGGGATAGTCATCATCCTTCTTCTATACACTGACGATGTTGTTCTTCTCGCAAGGTGCCCATCTGATCTTGATAAGCAACTTATACTTCTTAAGGAATTCTGCTCTACCATGGGTATGATTGTTAACACTGACAAAACAAAAGTTATGATTATCAAATCCAAGAAGGACACTTAC